>BQMF02000691.1:0-163070 GCA_027922465.2 Turritopsis dohrnii | reverse complement strand
AATGTGTATTTTGTTTAAAAATAACAAATTAATAGTGTTATCGTGACGCAAAAACAAAAATCATTAAAAAATTTGATTTGAATAAAATCAAACTGTTTGATTTATTCACTACAGATCAATTTTATTTCAAAGAAGACCGCAGACACCCTTTTGTTTGTGGCCGTTTGAAGATCATGTGCAATGTTCTATTCATTTTAAACGTTCTGATTAGTAACTGAAGACTTGCAAGAAGAAACTCAAAACAAATACAAATGTCGGATAATTTCATACTGTTAGGGTAAGAACTGCCCTTACTTTTTTCTCATACATTTACTTTTTGCTTTTTAGTTTTTGTATTCTTTCCTTCTTTCTGTAGATCACCTATGGATGATCATCAACAAGAATTTTCAATGACCCTGAGTCAAAAAGTTTTCAAACGCAAAACCAGACAGTTGTGGGAACCAACACAACCAAATGGGCAGTACAAAAAAAACCTGTAAGACCTGCAAAAAAACAGGAAAGGAAAGATTGGAATAACAGCGAAACTTTTTACTTTAATTCAAATTTGATCTCAACACAAAAACCTTTTAATACGAAACATAAAAACTATTTCACTCGTGACATAAGACAGAAAATTCTAGAAAAAGTTACTACCCAATGGGCACGCGACGTTATTTCAACTTGAATTTTGGTTGAATTATGGTCGGTCGGTCGACAACCTATAATCAACCTTGGTTCAACGTTGTAAAAATTACGTTGATTCGACAAACGTTTTTTCAACGTTGTTCAACGTTGTTTTGGCAACGTTAGATGACGGAATAATTACCAACACTTAATCAACGTGAAATTGCAACGTTGATGAAACGTTTGAAAACCAACGTTAAAACAACATTGTATCTTTTAACGTTATTTCAACGGATGCAAATACAACGTTGAGAACCAACATTGCGGAAATGACGTTTCATCAACGTTGTTATGTTCACCGTTGAAACAACGTCTGAAAACTAACATTGATACAACATTTGCAAATCAACGTTGAACCAACATTGGATCGATAACGTTATTTCATCAGATGGAAATACAACGTTGAATCAACGTTTTAAAATTATGTCACATCAGTGCTGTCAATGTCTTAAACTCTGTTTAAGTGGAGCAGAAGTTAATGCTTGAAACGTGTTAAAAACACCACCTTGTGAGTTCACATAAACTTCACGCCATATCACACAAAAAAAAGGTTATTCACCTTGGGAATCATTAAGAAAATTGTTGTTAAAAGGTTTTCTATATAAAGTATACGATTTCCTAACAATGATTGTGATTAATTTTTAGATGCCGTTGTAAATTCAAGTGCAACAACCGAAAGTGTAGTTGAGAACGAAGTGAAGAAATTCTTGAAGTATGCGCCGGGAAAGGAGGAGTGAAGAGAAAAGAACAAAACTAACGCTGGCCGTTATTTCAGTTACTTTATTTTTTATCTGATACCATCACTCGTGTTTTTAACATTCTTTTTTTAATGAATCAAACAATCGTGTTTTCATAATTCTTTTTAATGAATCAAAAGGTCTGAAGTTTATCTAGAAATGCCTAAACAACGATCGTCACTTATATTCGGTTCCTCGGTTTTTTGATCTTGATTTTTAAAATTATTTTCAGTTTATATACACATGTATATATATGTTAATGTTTTATGTTTTTTTGTTTTGTAAGGAACGCGTTTATAAGGAACCTGAGGCTGAAAATGGCTTAAAAATAATGAATTGCTCAGGAAGTTACTAGGCTGAAGAATGAAAAAACAGCAACAATTTTCTTTTTCTGAAATGTACTAAATTCTTGTGTGATGATAATAATAGAAACGTGTCACACCAAATGAAAAAACACAGTTAAAAAGCAAGGAACTTAATAAGAACCTTTGAAGCTGAGAACTCCAGCCCTAAAGCAAGTGATCAGGTTTCTTATGAAAAAAGAAAACGTGTATGAAAGTCATTGTATATATTTATTATATCTTTGTTAAGAAACATGCTAAAACGGAATTTGCTGTTATATCTCTTCTCTAATGTAAAATGAAGTTCTCTTTCAAGCTGATCGAAATCATGTTTTAAACCAATATTAAGTCAAGGTTACACATCAAACGTTGAATCAACATCAGTATGTCAACGTTGAAACTGCCATGGTGAAATAACGTTGTCTCTGCTTTCAAATTCAATCATAATCCAACGTTGGTTCCGACGTTGGGAAGTGACGTTGCATCAACGTCTGCTCATCAACATTAACACAACGTTGAATATAAAACGTTGAATCAACGTTGGTATTTTAACATTGTAACTTAGTCTGTGAAATAACGTTGTCTCACCTTTCAAATTCAATCATAATTCAACGTTGTTCCGACGTTTTGGTGTGACGTTGATTCAACGTTGAACCAAAGTTCGCGTGCCCACTGGGTATGTTTGAAACTCTCAAAGTCTGACAAGCATAATTCATTTGAAATAGTATTGTACGCTACGTTTTGATTTCTATGAAGAAGCAAATCCTTCACTCATACTTTTCGTTTTCTCCTTATTTTTCGTTGATTGCAGAGGATAAATCCACTGCAAAACAACAATGAAAACAAGATTATTTCTTCTTCAGTCACTCATGGCGGTGATTTTGGTAATGAGCATAGAAATTTTTTCTCACGTTGATTTTTATATTGCTTTGTGTATGTTTTCAAAAATTTCAAATCAATAAGGTTGCTGAACAATAATAAAATATGAATTCTTACGTGTAGTTTTTTCAACAATACTCCGATCAATATTATTTTTAGAAAATTGATCTAGAAAATTGTACCATCTATTCGAGCCTTTAAGGAAATATATACTTATATATTTTATTAGGCAATGAAAAAGCGCAAGACCATTTCCACAATAAGTCTGTAAATGTAAGGATCTACTTATTTCCTTGTTCGGTCTATGTTAATGGGCCAATGAAATGAATCCCCACAATTTCCCAAATTAAATAGAGTTGAGAGTTACCTTGATTGGTTTTAATTCTTCCTCCTCCTGGATAGAGTGGTGAAACTAGTAAGTGGAGAAAATCAGTGAAATAAAGAAATCTCTCATGTCAACAATGCGTTGATTACAAATGGGTTGATTACAACTGATTAAAAATGTTGAAAATAAAATCAAGAACACAGATTGCAGCATTATTGATGTGCAGCACGAGACAATAGCAATAATTTCATTTACCTGAGACAAGTAATATATATAAATGTTATAGGTTGAGTTCTTAAAGAAAACAAAATAAGGCCAATATTTCACTCTAAAAACACTCTGTAGTTTTACTGTCAAATCCAAAAGACAAAATAAGTCTTGAATATCAGTGTAACATTGTCAGTGAAATCCCTTGTCAAGATTGTGATAATGTGCACGTGGGAGAAAACAAAACAAAAGTTTAAAAGTGTTCACAAACATGAGAGCCATATGCAATGGTGACATGGATAAAAGTGGATAATAGCTGACCGAAGTTGCAATAAAGAAAGTCAGGCAAAGAGGCTATGAATAGCATTGTTCGACACACTCATATAAGCAATTAATGACAGCTGATTGGCTCGATTCCAATTTTTCCATCCTTCAATTATCACTTCGAATATAAATATAGCCAAAAATAGCTTCCCTTTTACCAGAGTTCGAATTAACGATTCGTAATTCTTGAATCACGAGCCATTTTCATAATTTCACGAAAATTTTTTTTCGAAAATTATAATAAAATCACGAACCACAATGTCCTTAACCACAATGTCCTTATGTACATTTACATTGACATCAGACTAAATTTTTCCGTTGGAAAGTAGGTCTCTCTGTATTTTTTGGCTAGTTCTTCCTAAAAACGATTGCCAAATTAGGAAGTGCCACGCGCTCGCTACATAAGCCTGCCATATTTTGTTAACAAGGACAGTCATTCTGCGACATCCGAATTTTCGCAAGTGAATTCTAATGTGTATACCATACCATGGCGATAAAGTTACAACGTACTAGACATTAAATTTAATACTGCGTACTATTTAGCAAAACAGGAACGTCCTTATTACATAGATCTTTTAAATTTACAAACTAAAAAATAAAACACCAGGACTCACACGTGGTTATGAAACAGACAGAGCCGCAGCTATTTTTACTGACTATATCGGTTTAGTAATAAAGGAAACATTAAGGATTTGGCTAACGCAAGATATTTTGCTTGTTTAAACGATGGCAGCACAGACACATCTGTCATTGAACAGGAAATGTTGTTTGTGTTATTTTTGAATGAAGGTACACCTACGGTAAAATACCTGGGAATCGAGTCCGTAAAAAGTGCTGACGCTCTAGGGATTAAACAAAGTATCGAGGATGGTTTTAAACGTGTTGGTATAAAGTCTTTGACAGACAAGCTCATTGGAATTAATGTTGATGGGGCAAGTGTCAACCACGGAGTTCATCGTGGTGTGGCAACCATGTTAAGAGAAGATGCACCATGGTTAGAGGTTGTACACTGTTTTAATCATAGAGTTGAACTTGCATAAAGGATGCATTCGACCATTCAGAGTTCAGTAAGATTGATTTAATGCTTTTGAAGCTTCATTATTTGTACAAAAAATCTTCAAAACGTTTAAGAGAACTGAGAATATTTTCAGAGGCTATGGATCACGCAGTACCAAAGCCAGCCAAAGCTAATGGTACAAGGTGGATTGACCACAAGTATAAAGCTATGGAAACCATACTAGCGCATTATGGGGTTTTCATGGCTCATTTAGAGTCACTTGCAACTACGATTCACAAGCATTGAAGCGAGCAGAATTGGAGGGCTTTGCAAAGAAATGGCAAAACGCAAGCTACCCAATACACATAAGTATCTACCTCGATGTTTTGAGCCCTATTCGCCGGTTGAGTCTGGGATTTCAACAAGAAAAGCACGATCCTGTTGAAGCTGTCAGAAGAATCCAAGACTTTACCTGGACAATGGCGAAGTTGAAACTATTAGTGGATGATTCGTTGGAAAGCAATAGCAGCAAATTAACTAACTATAAACGTTTGTTAAGTCAGATTGAGGTTCGAGAGGACGGAAAACACTATTACCAGAGTATAAAACTAAATCGCTTCAACGCTTCAAAAAAGGCTGTATCCTCTCATTATCAGGACACTATTGTCAGAATTAGCGATAGTATGGAAAAAGGCTTTAAAGATATAATGCTTTCGCCAGTGTTTAAAAATCAGGTAACACTGTTGGATACTGCCACTTGGCCGAAAGATGAGTTAAGCTCATTTGGTGAAGAGCAGGTTAGTGAATTGCTGACTCATTTTCGTCTCCTTCTTAATGAAAATAAGTGCGATACTTTCAAAGCTGAGGCCGAGTGGGGCATTCTCAAAGGCTATGTTATACCTATTGTCGCTAATAATCCTAAAGCTGATTACTTGGATGTTTGGAAACGAATTTTTACAAATAGCGATGTCTTGACTGAATGTAGTAACATTCTTCATGTTTTTTGAAATTTTGTTGATAACACCTTTCACTAACGCCAAAGTAGAAAGGACATTTTCAAGAATGGCTAGAGTTAAATCTGATTGGAGAAATAGGCTCGGCAGGGATCGGCTGGATTGTCTTCTTCAAATAGGTGAGGAGGGCCCATCCATTGAAGAGTTTTCACCTGATGAAGCAATTGAAAAGTGGTTGAATGATAAAGTACGTCGATTGAGTTCTTCTTCACACAAGTATCCCGAAAAGAGGAAAAGAAACAACGAGAAAGAAACTGTTGATATCGCGGCCCTAACATTGTCTGATCTGGAAAATGATTCCACAGACAATGATGATACAGATGAAAGGGCATCACTTTTTAATGTTTAAATTCTTGTCCTAGTACAGTCGGCGCTTGTTATCTCGAACCTCCGTTATCTCGAATTTTCACTATCTCGAACTTTACAAGTTACAAGTTTACGAGCGTTAACTGTATTTATTTATTATTAAACTTCGTTCCCAACTTTATGCTGTGATTCTTATGTTTATTTGGTAGTTTATGAATAGTTATTCATTAGTTTTACGTCATTGCTTTTTCTTTATACTCTACTCTGCCTATTTACGTTCATTAGTTTAGAAATACCATCGGTAAAATGAAGAATGATAATAAACAAAATAAAGAGACATGTGAAAATCTTATTTCCAGCGCTGGTTTGTTTGTTTGTTTGTTTGTTCAGAAAGAGAGTTCGCTTGAAAGTTACGACTGCGTTGTAGGGAAATTGAGGTTCTCCCTCGTTCTGGCTATCATAAATAGCTTGCGGTGGTGCGCACTTTCCCGTAGTTGAGTTGAATATAACACGAATCAGTTAAAACTTGTCTGGCTCTTCGGAGTGTCAGGTTCCTGTGGCATGGTTCCTAATGGGGCTGCTGATTCAATCGTAAATCAATGAAACGTCAGGGCTTAAAGTGTTAGCATGTAATCTCAATGCCAGCTTCAACTCGATATAGAAAACGAACAAACGAAGAAAATCACACTGTAAATCAATAAATCCAGCAACAACATACATTGGCCGCAAGTGCATTTTCCGCCAATCTAGACACTTATACTTCAAAAATTTTCCCCTCCGCGGCCACCATGGGGCCGCCTCACGGAGTCACTATCCTAAGCAAATCACTAAATTATGACGAATCACTTTTGAAACGTTAATTCGAACCCTGTTTACTCACGCTTCTCCCTTTTACTGCATGCTCTAGTGTAAACTTACACTGCATGCCGCCATCGACTTTTCTGCGCGCTCTTCGTATACTGAACACATTGCTATGACCGTATCAAAATTTGTGTGTTTATAACACAAATGTGTGAACACATGGCTTCATTTAGAATTAAACATGGAGAAACTGATTCGTGATATTGTATCTGCAACTGCAGGTACATCAACTTCTGCTAATAATACCACTAACACTGCTACTAATAATACGAGATTTAACACGGGGAAGAAGAAAGCAGCAAAACCAACTGCCATTGCAAACAGATTGAATGGGTTACTTTCAAGTCTTTCAAAGAAAAGAAGTGAGAGTGGTGTCGGTAAAAGAAGTGGAAAAGACTTAAAGGTTCAAGTGAATTTGCCACCTTGCAGGAGGATAATCAACCAGAACTTATTAAATTTGCTGAAACCGTTCTGCGATTTAATAATTTTGATAGGTTGAAGCCTGAGATCTTTCGTGAAGGTCTGAAAATGCATATAACTTTATTAACTGCCATTGAAGAGTATTCATGATTTTTAATTAGAATACAATTATCTTGTTAAGTCAAATCAATTTTTCTGTTCCTTCCGGTCAAAAGTATACCTCACAGTCGGACTTTTCTGTAATTCTAATCTCAAACAATTGAAGATTCGAAAAAATGTTCATATAACTATGCAATGAAAACCAACCCAAACCCATCAACTTCCTTTGAAGTTCGTCACACAATGGATTGAACCATGATGTCATTAAAATCTTAACTTCACAAATATTTTCTAATCTGAAAATTCTGATTGACACTATCCATTTCGACTGTTCTAACACAGGTTTTACCTTAAGTGGATAAAATTTCGCGTGGATTATAAATTTCATGGTTTTATATCCACGCGAAGTCAATAAAAATTCGTCCAACGACGAAATTAAATCCACACGAAATTGAATTTTGAACAACTCATTTTTTGAGTTTTTCTAAGGGCTAAAGTAAAACAGACATAATTTTCAATCATCTTTTTGCGAAATTTAAAACTTACAACAGAGTAAGCCTTTCTCTGTTGATAAATACAATTTTTAATCAATTTCTATTGTATTATCTCCTTGGTTCAATGTACTTTCACATTTCTTCAGGCAATGAAAAAAATGAGGATAAGGGAGGCAAGGGAAATAATGGAAATATTTTTGATTTTATATTACATAAATAGTTGTTTTGAGAAGATAAAGTACACGATCTCCAAATTGTGCTCAAAATTTGAATTTTTTCATTTATCCACGAAATTAAATGCAATAAATTGCTCTTGGGATAAGTATCGCAGTATTAAGGCCGACCTCCACTCAACAAATTTTGTACGCGCGGACGGACGACAACTCTATACGCATGCGTGCAAGCAAACGCTGCGAACATATTTCATTCGCAAGTAAGTAGACAGGAGTCTACTACCAAGCGACAGCGCACGTTTGTAGAGAAATAATGATGTAATCAGAACATTTTGAACCAATCAAAAGCGACTTCGCCAAAAATTCCAAAAGCGAAAATTCTAAACGTGATATTCAAAATGGCGTCTCAAGTGAACATGGAGAATGTGCAGAGTCTTATTAATCAGTTATTGCAACACCAGCAACAGCAAAACCTCAATAGTGTTGATGAAAATGTTCAGGAAAGCCTGATAATGGATAACGTCTGTGATGGAAACATTAGAATCGTGGATTCTCAGGAAGAAAGCACTTTTTCGGTTGAAGAAAATTTAACTGAAGAACAGCTAGATGAGTGGCTTATTAAAGAAGTCAAGTCATTCAATTGCCTTTGGGATACTCGTTGTCGCAGCTTTAGGGAAACACGTAAGAAAAATGAAGCCTGGAAGTTAATATCATCCAAACTTAAAAGAGATGGTTAGTTTTTTTATATATAATATTTTATCAGCTGGCTAGCCTTTCGTTTCATCATATTGTTTTATATTTTACATACTACCACATTGATAGGACTTTTCAGCAGATCCAGTTCAAATTCAATCAAAAAAACAATCCTAAATGCCTGTTTTGTTTTGTGCTATTTCAAAAAAAAAAATAACAATAAAAATAATATTATTATATTAGTTTATGAAAAGGCTATAATTTTCTTTTATTGTGAGTTATTTTCAAAATAATAGCAAAGTATTCACTTCAAAGTATTTGTTTTTTGATCTTATTTCTATAGAGGAAATATTGAAAAAAAGATGGAAGAATCTAAGAGACAGCATGATGAGATGCATTAAGAAAAATGACATGGCAACACGTAGTGGAGCGGGTAACTACTTGTACATTTTTCAACCAGCTGTTATTTCTTTGAGACACTATCTCTAACCGTAGTACACATTCTAATATTGTACCTGTGTTTCAACAACAACAACTTCTGTCATCACCGCCTTCACCATTTGTTGATGAAAGTTTCAATTCTGTATCATCCACTGAATCATCTATGATGTCACCCCCTCCTGTGACTCAACAGTGTAAAAGAAAGTCTTTGAAAAGAAAGTCAACTGAAGAAAGAAAAGATGATTGTGATATTGACCGCATGTTGCTTTGCATGAAAAACCTGATGCCACTCCTGATGAAGATTATGATTTGCATTTTGTTAAAAGCATAGTTGGTATACTAAAGAAACTTTCACCGTATCAAAATCGAATGGCAAAGATTGATATCCAAAAGCTGTTATTAGAATATGAGTTTAATGACAAACAGTGATTTACTGAGATGCTATTATAACTAATATATATGCAACTATATCAATAACAGTTTTAACATATAACAAGGAACAGGGTTTCGAGAACCAAAAGCATTAAGAACAACAAGTATTATTACTAATAATTTGCTTATTTATTTCAAGATAATTACAATATAAAAAACAGAGGAGGCCTTTGGTGTGTACTCGTGTCAGCTCTGTTCTCGAAACCCTGTTACTTGTATATAACTATATACTTAATGTACATATGTTTAAAATGTGGATATGTGACCGTCCAGGGGATTTTGATAACAAACG
Organism: Turritopsis dohrnii; assembly: GCA_027922465.2. Lineage (NCBI taxonomy): Eukaryota > Metazoa > Cnidaria > Hydrozoa > Anthoathecata > Oceaniidae > Turritopsis > Turritopsis dohrnii. The sequence goes on along the minus strand of BQMF02000691.1, from coordinate 153,373 downwards.
ATAAAACGTTATATAGTTATAATAACGTTATTCTTTTAAGTAATAACATTACTTTATAACGTTATATCGTTATGCATAACGATATAACGTTATATCGTTGTTATAAAGTAACGTTACTGTAACAATAACGATAACGATGTAACTTTACAACATAACGATAAAATGTTATACGGTTATGAAAACCTCTTCTTGTAGTTCTCACAAAAGTAATTATCATGAAATTTTTTTCAGATGTTTCAGCTTACAGCCACTTCGATATAAATTTAATACAAATGAGGACACTGCCTCTCCATTTCCGAAATAAACAACGAATTCGTACTCCGGTAAATTTAATATATCATGGGTTGTTTTTCAGGAATTGCCTTACAGTTCTAACTCTCTCTGTGGTAGCTGTGAAGGTGTGTTTTGAATTTCAGGGAACGATGTATTATCTTTTATTTCCAATGCTTACAAACAAAACACAAATAGTCCAAGATAACTATATAAAACCAAAACGTGATTTCAGAGCATCAGAGCATCAGAGAAGTCATATCGAATGTTTACATACATGAACAGAGTGTGTTCGAATGTTTTTAAAATGAAGATGCAATGCAATGCAAATAAAAGATCTTCCTAATGTTTTTCTCATGGGTAGAATGAAGCCAAATTTAAACATTTAACAAATTCCCCATTAAGAGTGTGTATGCTGCCCTCCAAGATCTTTATTAATGCTATTGAAGTATAGGTCTTCAAAAGGTTTCACGAAGAAAATCTCTGCTGAAAACTTTCTCTAAGTGAAAATTAATCTTTTCGAAAATAAAACGTTTTCCCGAAGGGATTGCAATAGCAATTCTGTCGAACAACTTAAAATAGCATTATAGCAGACGGTTTCTATTAGTTGTAGTTTTTTAAATACATATTGTATCTTTTAACTGTAAATGAATGAGAACCAGGTAATCAGTTCATGCAAACAGGCGAAAAGAAATAGATGTTATGTTAGTATGAAAGTAAAACACAACTTGAGAAAATTTTGAAAATAGAAAAATGGGTTTTTATTGAACGGTTTATACTGTGATCAATACACAAAAAAGAACCTTCTGCATTTACTATGGCATCCACATCCTAAGTTGTTACATCTTTTACAAGCGATATTTTTTGTCGTGATTTAAAATAAGAAAAATTATTATTCAAAGAACGAAAAACTCTCTCTTATTACTTATTAGATTATTTATTCCTTTGAAACGTGAACGGCATAGTTCTAAAGTGCGATTGCTGTTGTTGCCTGTCGTGTGCTTTATAATAAACAGGAGACGAATTTATTTGTTGTTATAACTGTAAAACGATAAAACGTTATAACGTTACTGATAGAAGAATATAACGTTACCAAAACGATATTATCGTTTCAGTGATAACGTTACTTGAGTATCGTATTAACGTTACATAAAAATGATAAATATCGTTATTTCTTTTGTTCTTTTTAACCATAAAACGTTATTCATATAACGTTTTATCATTTGTTATCAAAATCCCCTGGACGGTCACATATATGTATATAGATATATACATAAAGTATGTTTTTTAAAGTATGTTGAACAGAAGAAAGGTTTTTTAAAAAGGTTCATCAAATGTGCTGGCTGTTCTGTGAACCATTGACCATTGCCATTCTACTGCTCCATCTTGAGAACAGAAGTAATCTTTATAATTATCTCAAACTTCCTTGGCTAATCTTGAATGATTGTTGGAACTACAGTTTTTTTAAGTCAACTAATGCTTGGTTGTAGGACTCATTCCTCCATTCTCCACTTTTGAATAATCCATTTTTGTCCCAGTCTACAAACTCTGGTGGGCAGTATTTGTTTCCATTATTGTTTTCCTTCATAAGGTAATTATGAAGAGAGATAATAGGTTTGGTAATCTCGATTGATGGATCAACATTGGTGCATATTGATCTCCTAAAAATTCGAAATTTCGAGGTAGCTAAGCCAAATGCATTTTCAACGATTCTCCGGGCTCTAGAAATGCGATAATTAGTTATCCTTTGCGACTCAGTTAGGTTAGTTCCGGGATACGGTTTCATGAGGCACGTTTTTAACGGAAAAGCGTCATCTCCAATAAATACATATGTAAATAATTTACTTGATTCAGACAGTTTTCAAGGTTGGGGAAGATTTAAACTACCAGTGTTAATAGCCAAACCCATGTGACTGGAAGAGAAAACACTTCTATCACTTAGACGGCCATAATCACCAACATCCACTAAGATAAATTCGTAATGAGCATTCACAACAGCCATTAGGACAATGCTGTGGAATTTTTTGTAATTATAGTACATTGATCCACCTTGTGGCGGGCATTGAATCATGACATGTTTGCCATCAATAGCCCCAACACAATTTGGGAAATTCCATTTTTGCTCAAAACCGTGACTGGTATTTTTCCATTCTTGTTCAGAAGAAGGAGCTTTTAGATAACCCTTATCTGAAAGTACATTTGATATCATAGTACAAGTTTCTTTTACTATTCGACCCACTGTCATATCCCTCATCCGATAACTTGCTGCTATGGTGGAAAAAGCATCTCCGCTCACCAGGTATCACAAAGTGACTCCTAAAAGTTCATTTGGAGAAATAGGGTCACAACAAAGTCCACAGCGAATAATAAATGGGAAACCCAACGCTTTGCCAACGTTTGGCAACCATGTTTATTATTATTTTTTATTTGTGCAGTTTGAATCAGTGTAGATCTTTCAATATCCATTCAAACGTGCGCGTTCGCAGGTTTCGTTCGTCCGCGCATACAAAATTTGTTGAGTGGAGGTCGGCCTTTACGAAGAGCGCGCAGAAAGGTCAATGGCAGCGCGCAGTGTAAGTTTATACAAGAGTGCACAGTAAAAGGGAGAAGCGTGCAGTAAAAGGGAAGCGCACAGTATTTCTTGATGTGTGCGCAGTTTGACCCTTCTGGGCCATCGTACAAAAATGATTTCAAACTTTGTCCGTCGATGACAGCTATAGCTGTTGACCATAACCAAAATAAACTTGCACTGATAAACTTTGATTTATTCAATAAAAATGACTGAACAGATAAGCGAAAGTATTTTTTAACGTCAGCAACAGAAACCAAAAACATTGATAAAGCAGACTTGTAGTGAAAAAGGTAGATAGATATCATGTAGATAAGTAGGTAGATATCATGTCAATAAACTGCTACAAGGTTTTATGTGAGAATCTTCATGAAAGTGATAATTCAAAGATCAACGAACCGGAAAACAGAAATAAAAAACTTTATAAAATCCGACCAGCGTAAGATCATGTCAGAAAAAAATGCACTGTACTGGAACCAGAAGTAGAACATTCAATAAATGAGCAAATTATCTCTGCGAAAACATCGTACAGTGGTATTCGTCAGTATAACCCCAAGAAGCCAGTAAAACGGGGGTTTCAAAAACTTTGTGCGTGCTGGAGCATCTGGCATTATGCATGATCTTTTCTTTATTCTGGCTCAATAAATGGCACAAAATGCACAGGCTCTTATGTGGTTTTGAAGTTATTAGAGACACTACCAAAACATCAGAACTTTAAAATCTGTTTCGACAATTGGTTCTCCTCAATACCACTGTGTCTTGCTTTGAATGATAATTGGTGTTTAGCAATTCCTACCATTAGAGCCGATCGCACCAAGGGTGATTTAAAAAAGAAGAGATTTAAAAAAGCAAGCAAGTTTCAACTTCCGCACTGATGCAAACACTGGCATCTCAGTAATGAGGAAGTGCATTCAAATGATTTCAACCTGATGCAGTTGGCAAAGTGAGAAGATGGGACCACCAAAACAAACATATTGAAATTGTTTGTCCAACAGTTGTGGAGCAATATAATAAGTGGATGGGTGGTCTGATATGCTGATATCCCTGTACAGAACCCTTATGAAAACAAAAAGATGGTATCTGAAGGTGTTTCACTGTGTTGATATCACAAAAGTAAACGCTTGGCTCATTTACTGTCGCCATTGCCATCAACTGAAAAAGCCAAAAAAGTTGCAGTTCAGCCTGTTGAAATTTAACATGGCCACTTACCAAATGTAACACCTTTTCGAAACCTGTGGGTCGTCTTCAAAAAGAAAATCCGACGTTGACATGCCACTAGAAAGGCGAAAACAGCCCACATCTTTGCCTGTGGCTGACGTTTGATACGATAATGTTGCCCGTTGGCCTGAATTACGTGAGAAGAAAAATAAGTGTCAACTTTGCAAAACTGGAACTGGTTGTGTATATTGTAAGAAATGTGATGTTTGCCTCTGTTTGAGTAACTCAAGAAACCGTTTTCTAAACTATCATTGCAAGTAGATTTGTAAATGACCTTCCCTTGTGTTTTATTTAAGTACAAAAGAAGGTTTCCATACTACATGACTTGTGTTGAATGATCTAATGAACTTCTCATATGGCATTTTTTTGAAATGCATTTAAAAAAATAGACCATTTTTATTCACTATTTGTGTTGTCAAATTTGTCTTATGCTTAATATGTTGAGAATATGTACCTCTTAGAAATTATATGGAAAGAAGGTTTATTTTAATGATATTTTGATTTCTCCTCTTCCGGTGTTGTTCAAAGTAATAATTCTGGCAAAACTGCTGACATCAGCATCAAGTTTTTTGGGTTTTTTTGGTATTTTTAGGAGGGAGGGGAAGGGTAGAGGTGGTTACAAATAGTGCTATCACAGGGTAATTCGGTGCAAATTGCAGGATTTTTTAAGTACTTTAAATTATAGTGTACAATAAAGGGAAGTACGGAGAACGGTACAAGGTGGATATCATAGGAAAGAAGAATAGTTCTGTTTCCAACTTACAAATGAAAATGAGCAGAAAGTAACACTCAGCACATAAAAAGATGACCACTGCGTTTCACATGCCATTCGTAAACCAGACACCAAGTATAACAAAAAGGTTGCTATTCAACAACAGCAAATGAAAGAAACAAGTGTCCAGATAAATCCGAATATTTTCAGAATTTATAATTGCCATAGCATGGTTGATTGATTCGCAAGGGTGTCGTTGTGACAAATAACACTTTATACAGTTTTTTATTAATTATTAATTATTCTGTATCCTTCACTCATAAGTTGTTCGAATTTTCCAAAAAGCTTTTCTGCCCAAACTTTTAATAGACCATATCCTGAAAGGGGTCATGAGGTTTGTAAATCTTAAAGTAATGTGCTTGCAGAATGAATTTTCAGATCTTCATCTTGGAATATTCATATTTGAATACTTTGTTAGAAGATCAAGAATCTTATAAGAAATCAAATAGTTGCTTCAAATCTATCAGATTAAAATGTGCAGTTTACTTATTGAGAATAATTCTACTAAAATCCAGTCAAACATATATGAACTTTGTATGGGTCTTGTTTCTGATTAAAGTTGACTGCAGTGAAAGATACAAGATACATTGCACACTTTTTGTTATTGTACAAAGACTGTGTAAAACAGAATTCTGAGTACATGTCAAAGGAAATAAGAATTTTATTTGGCCTCACGTCCCCGATTGTTAACATAATCAAAGAATATTCTGACCTGACATTTTAACAATCCAAATCCTAAAAATAAAAACACTGACTTGATATAAGTTACAATATTATCATACCTACAAGCCCCCACAAAATATTTGATAAAAACCCGTTCTCCCTGATCTCAATGTTCTATGAAGTGCTGCTAGGCCTTTAGGTGCTTTTCTTCACCCCAAAAACATATTGTTGTCTTTCAAGATAAACAACATTGAATTACGGGGCAGGGGGACCATTGACGAAGAAAGGTTTGCACTGTCAAGTTTTGATGGCCTCAAATTTGCAGTTAAACTGTACATATAGAATGATGATTTTCGGGATTGTGTGTATGCATGATCGAGGTTCAGGATAATTGGTGCCAAAATAAAGGCACCAATAAACTTTTCCATAATTTTTCTAAAATGAAAACCAACTAACTTGGTCGTGTTTTAAAAATTTTAATTGCTTTTAATAATTGTGTAATAAGAATAATAAGATAAAAAAATTGAGATTAATTACTACGCATAACCCAAACTTGATAAATGGGCAGTAAATTTGATAAAAGGATGTTATCAAAAAAATTGGGATAACGCTATCAAAAGCTTAGCTCTGTTGTAGAAAGATTAACCCTTTGGCAGCAGAACCGTACACGTCAGTTTGACTATGGCAGATGCCAAATCGGTTGTGTGAAATAGGATTTTGAACTTCATGACCTACTTCAGCTTAATCATCCTAATCTTAAAATTTAACAAGATCTTCTGCTATCACTCTTCCACCTCTCCACTGTTGATCTCCTCACCAACAACTTCTGTTATTCTGCTGTTCTGTTATCACTCGTATCAAGTGAAAATTTCAACAGAAAACAGTTATAGTCGTAAAGCATTATGTTTATTGTTTCTGGATGATTTCTGTCAGGGATTAACAACTCTTCTGTGTAAACAACCCAAACTCTATGTAGTCAAATTTGTTGCAAAAGATATTGTTTTGAAACAAAATTAACCAGGTTGCAAAACAAAGCTTGCAAAAAAGTTTTTTCAAATTAGACTTCAGTAAACTACGAAAACTCTTACGCAAAATGCCATGAAGAAAGCCTGTTGCAGAACGCAGAGACTTTCCCAGTGGCAGTTAATTTAATCTAAAATTTAAAGCAATCCTTCGAGCTTTCTCCCCAAGCATCCACTTAATATTTAGATTTATCATATCCCTGTTCTCTACAAGGCCCCACAAATAATTGGAAAAACCTTCCCCCTGATCTCATTGATGTATGAAGTGTTGCTAAACCTGCGGCTGGTTTTCTTCACTCCAAAAACATTATCTTTCAAGATAAACAACATTGAATTTGGGGCAGGGGGACTAGTCTTATCAACTTGCAGGGGCATTTTCCATTTTTTTAACCAAGTTTTCACAACATATATTGTGGAGGGTTGTAGTGAAATAAGTCAAAGCGCAAAACAAAAAATCAACTATCAATATACCCTATTACCCCGCATATAAGCGCACCCCGATTATAGCCGCAATGCGCCTATATCCTGTCGAAATAACTCGATCACAGGTCCAAGCTTACGGGACGAAATCAATAAAATATTCACATCTTAATAAAGACTTATTTTGTTCTTCTCAGGTAATCTCTTACAAAAAGTTCCACTTTAGACACCATAAAGTGTGGTCCTTTCACCATATAGGTGCATGGTACTTCCAAGCCATTCCTTCTCTTGTTTTCCCTCTTTCCCGTAATTTTACAGGATGCCCCAGTAAGAAAGGCAGAAGTACAGTATTTCGAAAACTCTTTTGGAAGAGGTCCAACAACTACATTGTTTTTGACAATTTTCACTGCGAACTTGTCGTGTTCATTTTCTGGCTCCATCTCTGCTGTCAGCATTTCATGATGAGGATGTTGTTGTAGACATAGAGTTTTAAAATGTAAAACCATTAGAAAATGAATTTTCCTGCTTTTCCTGTTAGACTTTTCCCCACCCATATGGAAGGCTCTTATTCCAGGCTATTGAAAGGACGTTCTGAAGGTTCAATTAAATATAGCCAAACCCATGTGACTGGAAGAGAAAACACTTCTATCACTTAGACGGCCATAATCACCAACATCCACTAAGATAAATTCGTAATGAGCATTCACAACAGCCATTAGGACAATGCTGTGGAATTTTTTGTAATTATAGTACATTGATCCACCTTGTGGCGGGCATTGAATCATGACATGTTTGCCATCAATAGCCCCAACACAATTTGGGAAATTCCATTTTTGCTCAAAACCGTGACTGGTATTTTTCCATTCTTGTTCAGAAGAAGGAGCTTTTAGATAACCCTTATCTGAAAGTACATTTGATATCATAGTACAAGTTTCTTTTACTATTCGACCCACTGTCATATCCCTCATCCGATAACTTGCTGCTATGGTGGAAAAAGCATCTCCGCTCACCAGGTATCACAAAGTGACTCCTAAAAGTTCATTTGGAGAAATAGGGTCACAACAAAGTCCACAGCGAATAATAAATGGGAAACCCAACGCTTTGCCAACGTTTGGCAACCATGTTTATTATTATTTTTTATTTGTGCAGTTTGAATCAGTGTAGATCTTTCAATATCCATTCAAACGTGCGCGTTCGCAGGTTTCGTTCGTCCGCGCATACAAAATTTGTTGAGTGGAGGTCGGCCTTTACGAAGAGCGCGCAGAAAGGTCAATGGCAGCGCGCAGTGTAAGTTTATACAAGAGTGCACAGTAAAAGGGAGAAGCGTGCAGTAAAAGGGAAGCGCACAGTATTTCTTGATGTGTGCGCAGTTTGACCCTTCTGGGCCATCGTACAAAAATGATTTCAAACTTTGTCCGTCGATGACAGCTATAGCTGTTGACCATAACCAAAATAAACTTGCACTGATAAACTTTGATTTATTCAATAAAAATGACTGAACAGATAAGCGAAAGTATTTTTTAACGTCAGCAACAGAAACCAAAAACATTGATAAAGCAGACTTGTAGTGAAAAAGGTAGATAGATATCATGTAGATAAGTAGGTAGATATCATGTCAATAAACTGCTACAAGGTTTTATGTGAGAATCTTCATGAAAGTGATAATTCAAAGATCAACGAACCGGAAAACAGAAATAAAAAACTTTATAAAATCCGACCAGCGTAAGATCATGTCAGAAAAAAATGCACTGTACTGGAACCAGAAGTAGAACATTCAATAAATGAGCAAATTATCTCTGCGAAAACATCGTACAGTGGTATTCGTCAGTATAACCCCAAGAAGCCAGTAAAACGGGGGTTTCAAAAACTTTGTGCGTGCTGGAGCATCTGGCATTATGCATGATCTTTTCTTTATTCTGGCTCAATAAATGGCACAAAATGCACAGGCTCTTATGTGGTTTTGAAGTTATTAGAGACACTACCAAAACATCAGAACTTTAAAATCTGTTTCGACAATTGGTTCTCCTCAATACCACTGTGTCTTGCTTTGAATGATAATTGGTGTTTAGCAATTCCTACCATTAGAGCCGATCGCACCAAGGGTGATTTAAAAAAGAAGAGATTTAAAAAAGCAAGCAAGTTTCAACTTCCGCACTGATGCAAACACTGGCATCTCAGTAATGAGGAAGTGCATTCAAATGATTTCAACCTGATGCAGTTGGCAAAGTGAGAAGATGGGACCACCAAAACAAACATATTGAAATTGTTTGTCCAACAGTTGTGGAGCAATATAATAAGTGGATGGGTGGTCTGATATGCTGATATCCCTGTACAGAACCCTTATGAAAACAAAAAGATGGTATCTGAAGGTGTTTCACTGTGTTGATATCACAAAAGTAAACGCTTGGCTCATTTACTGTCGCCATTGCCATCAACTGAAAAAGCCAAAAAAGTTGCAGTTCAGCCTGTTGAAATTTAACATGGCCACTTACCAAATGTAACACCTTTTCGAAACCTGTGGGTCGTCTTCAAAAAGAAAATCCGACGTTGACATGCCACTAGAAAGGCGAAAACAGCCCACATCTTTGCCTGTGGCTGACGTTTGATACGATAATGTTGCCCGTTGGCCTGAATTACGTGAGAAGAAAAATAAGTGTCAACTTTGCAAAACTGGAACTGGTTGTGTATATTGTAAGAAATGTGATGTTTGCCTCTGTTTGAGTAACTCAAGAAACCGTTTTCTAAACTATCATTGCAAGTAGATTTGTAAATGACCTTCCCTTGTGTTTTATTTAAGTACAAAAGAAGGTTTCCATACTACATGACTTGTGTTGAATGATCTAATGAACTTCTCATATGGCATTTTTTTGAAATGCATTTAAAAAAATAGACCATTTTTATTCACTATTTGTGTTGTCAAATTTGTCTTATGCTTAATATGTTGAGAATATGTACCTCTTAGAAATTATATGGAAAGAAGGTTTATTTTAATGATATTTTGATTTCTCCTCTTCCGGTGTTGTTCAAAGTAATAATTCTGGCAAAACTGCTGACATCAGCATCAAGTTTTTTGGGTTTTTTTGGTATTTTTAGGAGGGAGGGGAAGGGTAGAGGTGGTTACAAATAGTGCTATCACAGGGTAATTCGGTGCAAATTGCAGGATTTTTTAAGTACTTTAAATTATAGTGTACAATAAAGGGAAGTACGGAGAACGGTACAAGGTGGATATCATAGGAAAGAAGAATAGTTCTGTTTCCAACTTACAAATGAAAATGAGCAGAAAGTAACACTCAGCACATAAAAAGATGACCACTGCGTTTCACATGCCATTCGTAAACCAGACACCAAGTATAACAAAAAGGTTGCTATTCAACAACAGCAAATGAAAGAAACAAGTGTCCAGATAAATCCGAATATTTTCAGAATTTATAATTGCCATAGCATGGTTGATTGATTCGCAAGGGTGTCGTTGTGACAAATAACACTTTATACAGTTTTTTATTAATTATTAATTATTCTGTATCCTTCACTCATAAGTTGTTCGAATTTTCCAAAAAGCTTTTCTGCCCAAACTTTTAATAGACCATATCCTGAAAGGGGTCATGAGGTTTGTAAATCTTAAAGTAATGTGCTTGCAGAATGAATTTTCAGATCTTCATCTTGGAATATTCATATTTGAATACTTTGTTAGAAGATCAAGAATCTTATAAGAAATCAAATAGTTGCTTCAAATCTATCAGATTAAAATGTGCAGTTTACTTATTGAGAATAATTCTACTAAAATCCAGTCAAACATATATGAACTTTGTATGGGTCTTGTTTCTGATTAAAGTTGACTGCAGTGAAAGATACAAGATACATTGCACACTTTTTGTTATTGTACAAAGACTGTGTAAAACAGAATTCTGAGTACATGTCAAAGGAAATAAGAATTTTATTTGGCCTCACGTCCCCGATTGTTAACATAATCAAAGAATATTCTGACCTGACATTTTAACAATCCAAATCCTAAAAATAAAAACACTGACTTGATATAAGTTACAATATTATCATACCTACAAGCCCCCACAAAATATTTGATAAAAACCCGTTCTCCCTGATCTCAATGTTCTATGAAGTGCTGCTAGGCCTTTAGGTGCTTTTCTTCACCCCAAAAACATATTGTTGTCTTTCAAGATAAACAACATTGAATTACGGGGCAGGGGGACCATTGACGAAGAAAGGTTTGCACTGTCAAGTTTTGATGGCCTCAAATTTGCAGTTAAACTGTACATATAGAATGATGATTTTCGGGATTGTGTGTATGCATGATCGAGGTTCAGGATAATTGGTGCCAAAATAAAGGCACCAATAAACTTTTCCATAATTTTTCTAAAATGAAAACCAACTAACTTGGTCGTGTTTTAAAAATTTTAATTGCTTTTAATAATTGTGTAATAAGAATAATAAGATAAAAAAATTGAGATTAATTACTACGCATAACCCAAACTTGATAAATGGGCAGTAAATTTGATAAAAGGATGTTATCAAAAAAATTGGGATAACGCTATCAAAAGCTTAGCTCTGTTGTAGAAAGATTAACCCTTTGGCAGCAGAACCGTACACGTCAGTTTGACTATGGCAGATGCCAAATCGGTTGTGTGAAATAGGATTTTGAACTTCATGACCTACTTCAGCTTAATCATCCTAATCTTAAAATTTAACAAGATCTTCTGCTATCACTCTTCCACCTCTCCACTGTTGATCTCCTCACCAACAACTTCTGTTATTCTGCTGTTCTGTTATCACTCGTATCAAGTGAAAATTTCAACAGAAAACAGTTATAGTCGTAAAGCATTATGTTTATTGTTTCTGGATGATTTCTGTCAGGGATTAACAACTCTTCTGTGTAAACAACCCAAACTCTATGTAGTCAAATTTGTTGCAAAAGATATTGTTTTGAAACAAAATTAACCAGGTTGCAAAACAAAGCTTGCAAAAAAGTTTTTTCAAATTAGACTTCAGTAAACTACGAAAACTCTTACGCAAAATGCCATGAAGAAAGCCTGTTGCAGAACGCAGAGACTTTCCCAGTGGCAGTTAATTTAATCTAAAATTTAAAGCAATCCTTCGAGCTTTCTCCCCAAGCATCCACTTAATATTTAGATTTATCATATCCCTGTTCTCTACAAGGCCCCACAAATAATTGGAAAAACCTTCCCCCTGATCTCATTGATGTATGAAGTGTTGCTAAACCTGCGGCTGGTTTTCTTCACTCCAAAAACATTATCTTTCAAGATAAACAACATTGAATTTGGGGCAGGGGGACTAGTCTTATCAACTTGCAGGGGCATTTTCCATTTTTTTAACCAAGTTTTCACAACATATATTGTGGAGGGTTGTAGTGAAATAAGTCAAAGCGCAAAACAAAAAATCAACTATCAATATACCCTATTACCCCGCATATAAGCGCACCCCGATTATAGCCGCAATGCGCCTATATCCTGTCGAAATAACTCGATCACAGGTCCAAGCTTACGGGACGAAATCAATAAAATATTCACATCTTAATAAAGACTTATTTTGTTCTTCTCAGGTAATCTCTTACAAAAAGTTCCACTTTAGACACCATAAAGTGTGGTCCTTTCACCATATAGGTGCATGGTACTTCCAAGCCATTCCTTCTCTTGTTTTCCCTCTTTCCCGTAATTTTACAGGATGCCCCAGTAAGAAAGGCAGAAGTACAGTATTTCGAAAACTCTTTTGGAAGAGGTCCAACAACTACATTGTTTTTGACAATTTTCACTGCGAACTTGTCGTGTTCATTTTCTGGCTCCATCTCTGCTGTCAGCATTTCATGATGAGGATGTTGTTGTAGACATAGAGTTTTAAAATGTAAAACCATTAGAAAATGAATTTTCCTGCTTTTCCTGTTAGACTTTTCCCCACCCATATGGAAGGCTCTTATTCCAGGCTATTGAAAGGACGTTCTGAAGGTTCAATTAAATATAGGCGCATGCGCCTATAGGTCGGCATTTTTTTTATAAAAAAATCGTGCCAGAACTTGATTGTCCTTGCTATAGGCGCAGCGCTTATATGCGGGGTAATAGGGTAGAGGAATAACAAAATAAATAAAAGATGATCATACCTCAATAGATGACCGAAGAACACATGCAGGAACTCTAAATAACAATAGAATCATTTCAACACAAGGTTTCCACTAAATATTCAAACAATGAAAAACATAAAACTTAGCAATACACACTTTGCTTTTAAAAGAATAGCTTCTATAAAAATATCAGGGTGAAAATCACCTAATTCATAAGAATATCTCAGGAATAATCCCAGAGTGAGTTCCATAAGAATAATTGAACAGGGTCCAAAAACCAATATGAACATCAAACATAAACATCAAACATAAAATACTTCATCCTCAACAAAATTTCAGTATCCTTATAAAAAAAGTGTTTATTAATTCAACTGCAACAGGATGATCAAAGGCACCATGTAGGAGACTAAAAGATGCCGAACATGAAAGTACTGTTTTCACTTTCTAAAAATTTAGTGTAATCATTATTGTTATCATTTTAGTTTAGTTAGTTAAGATGCTATAAAAATAATTTACTTGAAGGGAAGAAACTTTCGCGAGCCGCAAAATTCGCGAAAATTTAGCAAATGACCGAACATTAGTGAATTTCACAGGAACGAACTTTCGAAAATCGAAGAAAAATTTGAAACTTTTTGGCTGATAGCAAAGGTCATTGAATTGCTAAAGACGGGTTAATGTGCTAAGAACAAATTGTATTTCCTCTTTTTTCAACTCAAAAGAAACAAGAATATCAACAATAATTCCAAATAAATAAGTGCTTTTAACCATTTGTTTTATTCAACTGTTTTATGTTCTATTTGTAAACTTCCACTTCTCTCTCCGATGGAGAGCTATTGTACACTCTGTTTCATGAAGCTTGCTAAATATAAATTAAGCAAAGTGTTCAGTGACAAATAGAACTAACATGTTTTTATCCAACAATTGTAACATAACGCACATGTTTAGTAAAGATCACAAATGATGCAGAAACATCACGTATTAAAAACTATATTCATAACTTAAAATTAAGGATACAAAATCATGGGATTTGAAGTTTTAAGATGTTACTTACAATAGAGACAAAAGAAAACCTTTATTAATAAAGGTTTACATGTTTTAGAAGTACAGCAGTGGATGGGTGCATAGGTCAGTATCAACAAGAGTATTATGATCAAACGTCACACAAAGGTACTCTTTTTTTTTGCTTACGGAAGTGCAATACATTAGCAAAACCTAGTTAACAAAAACAAATTAAGAAATCATATTGGGTTAATGTTTAGTAGTGGAAACTAGATAGTCTAGTGCTTAAAAACTATACTAAAGGCATTTATTTAATTTTTTGCTTTTAAACACTAAGTTATAGTTATACATATGCCAGATAAAAGTAAGGACAGATGCTATTGCTTTGTTTTGGCAAGCTAAAAAGAAGTAATTTGTGACATTTCTAGGGATCATGTTAACAGACCTTTTACAGTTTATTCATTTGCTGCTTAAGGATAGTCCATACCCTCCTAAGCATGATTTCAGTTTTCCCTGATAATTTGAAATGTGTTGATTTTTTCTTATCAAAAGTATATATTTTCTGAATCCTTATTTAATTATCTGTCTAATGATCCATATTTTGTTTATGAAAGATGAAAAGGACAGGAATTAGAAGGAAAAAAGTAAAATTTAGAACGCATTGAATTAAAAAGTTCCAACTCCCCTCCATTACACTTTTTTTCAAACTAATTGCACTTTTGAAATCCATGATCATTTGTTGAAAAAATTTTGCCACAGTTTTTTTTAAAACTCATTACTTCCAAAAATATAAAGCTTTTTGTTCATGACCCTATAAAAACGTTGATTCTTTAACTTCAACTCTCCCTCACGGGGCGAATTTTGATTCTTTTCAAAATATGTGGCAAACTTTTTTGCACGAAGGCCAACTGAACAAAATGAAAAAAACCGCATAGTTATATCTCGTTCACACGGGGAGTTGGAACTCTTTAAATGTTGGTCATCAAGCTAAAATTTCTTTCAGAGAAAATCACATTTAAAGATTTTTTCTTCTTCCATCGCTTGTGTAAACAAAATTGATCAAATTCTATTGTGAATGTGAGATGTTGGAATGTATGAAAAGTTAAAAAGGTAGAAAACTACCTCATTGAATAATGATAGTGTGTATAATTATAAAGAAAACCACCTGGGTTTTTTTAACGATAATAAAGCAAAATAGTGAATACGAAAAGTAAACAAAGCCGAAAAAGTATGTATGGCGTCATGCATGTGCGTATATTGAGAGAAATCTCTTTTATTTCACCGAAAGATTAATTACTTCTGTAAACAAAGATTTTTTTGCCTTTTGGTTTTTGCTAATAACTCCATAATTATTTGGAATTTTAAAATTCTGATTGCAGAATCTGTTTTTAAATAAAAAATTGAAAGGAAATATTGAAAAAAAATTTTTATCAAAAAAATTCACCTCGGAGGGTATGGACTATCCTTAATTAGAATTTTAAAAAATGTTCCACAGTTGTGAATTCCTTCATTTCTCACAGGTGTGGAAATAAGAAAGGTGTTTTGATTGGCTGTCAGAAGAAATATAAACTCTCTCAATGCCACCATGTTGCCTCATTTCACCTATGCCTCCCTCATTTTTTCCTGTACTTCAATTTTGATGACATTTTGTCAGTAGATTGATAATGCAAAGTGCTCTGTCTGTCTGCAGATGTTTTTTTCTTCTTTTGTTTCATTTTTATAACACTGTAGTAAGACTGGCCTTTCTTCGCTGCTATGTATTGAAATCTTTTTCTTTTAGATAAAAAAAAATTAAGACTAACCAAACCATTAAAGAAACAAGAAACGCAAGTAACATAAGGCGGTTTGCCACTAGGCGAATAATGTTGCCCTGAAAAATTTCTTTGCAATCTCATTGGTTCACCAAACCGAGACAACATTACTGCGCCAATCAAGTTGCAGAAAATCTTTCTTCATCGACATTCTTTTTCTAGTGGAAAACCGCCTTTAACAAGTAAATGGCCACCCTTTCTGTGATGTAATTTCAATAAAGTGCCTTATAAAATGTTTGGTCAGTGAAACTCTTCTAAGACGTTTGTTACTATGACATTTCAGCTGGTCATTACAATGACGTCAAAGTTTTTGAAAGGAATTTAAATAGATTAACGGGTAATGTACATTACATTTTTGCTTACTTATTTTAGGCACATTTTCAAAGAACTTTATTATTAACAAAATATAACAACTGTATAATCTGTACCGTAGAGTACTATCCTCAAAGTCAACAAAACAACATTTTTGAGTTTTATCGACCAAAGCTAAAAGATTGCAAAAATGAAAAACTAATTCTTGATAACAGCTTGAAGAATTTACAAAACAATATCTTCAAAGTCTATATCGAAACCAGAGACAGCCTAATCTGTAATCGACTTTAAATAATGTAACAAACAAGCACACAAGAGTCACTTTCTTCTACTTCTTCGTTCAATTGAACATCGTTAATCTTTCATTTTTCGTCACCACAAGCATTGTTATGATATTTTTATACAGGACACTTATCTTTAAATTTATTTTATGAAGTGCAAAGATAAACAGCAATCAGTCTCTAGTGTTGAGGGTTCACTAGTTAAATCGTATCCCTGCAACTTCACTTATTGTAAACAAACTCATTGAATCTGCTGAGTAAGCTAAATTCAACTGCATAATTCAATCTGAGCACCCCAAGAACTTCGTCTGATTAAGCGCTGTAAAGCTAAGAAAACTACTATTTCATGGAAATTAAAATCGCATGCGCAAATCAGTAAAATCAAGTTTGCGCGTGTGAAGTATCGCATGCGAGAGTTTTTCATAGATTTATGTTATGTTGGTATTTATTTTCCATAATTGTCTTATTGTTTTTATAATTTTCCATTCTTAATTTGAATGAGAACTCGTAAACAGTTTCTTGCTAGGCTTTATGTCTGATTGACTGTTGTTTGATTTAGGATTTAATAGTTATTCTACAGTTTTTCTATTTACCCAGTAGGCTACTGGATGCACCAAAAAACAGTCCAGGCGTTTGAAAAGATATTTCTCGAAAATCACAAGGTTTTAGGTGTAAACTTCTATTTAATGTAAAGAGAATCGCTTAACTTAAACTTAGATGCATCTTACAATCAAATGGATACGAAGGAAATATATAATAATAATATGAAAAATATGAAAAATATGAATTTGAATAATTGAACCTTAAGAAACTATTAAGAGAATTATCATGATGATGAATTAAAAAAATACATCTAGTGAAAATATCACACCTTTTCAGTAAACTTTCTGAAAATTAATTGACATAGCTATTTCAGAGCATCTCGTACCTCGGATAACAGTTGTTCAAATACTATTTCACCACTCTTGAACCAACAAAATAATTTGTTACACATGCAGAAAATACCATAAATACTTACAGAATTGGAAACAGCAGGTGCTAAAAACAGGTCCAGAATGACCATATAGGAGACACTTTAAAAATCCCATTAGGAGACAATGGTTCCCACCAGTAACTTGAAACGTGAAGAAGAATACTCTAGAAAGACAAAGTGATCACAAATTGAAAATCCAGAATCATAAAGTGCATCATCTGCCATTACGAAATACCATAAATTTCCTATTTTATTAAGTGGATAAGTCGATAAGATTTTCTGTTGAAACCCTATGTTATGCCCAAATGAAAAATTTGTTTTATTCAAACTAAGAGCTTCATTGTAAAACTTTTTTCTGGTAGAATGTGGATTTAAGAAAACTCAGGAAATTAGGTTGAATTTCTTCAAAAAGTGACATAAATATCGTAGTTGATGCTATTCCTATTTATCTTACACAATTACCTACTACCTTTAACTGAAACTATTATGAATTTACTGAATGATTGGTTGAAAAAACAAAATCAAATAAAATTGGAAGTTTAATTTTTTGGATGAAGGATGATTTGGCAGACTTTGCATATATAGGAAAGACAAAACAGAGACTCCAATTAAAAGAATAAAAGTGCTTAAAAACTTTCACACAGTAGCTTAACAATTACATCTTTACTCATTTTTACATTTCTTGAAGACGAGTAGAAGGCAATGATGAAAGCAGACTGAACAAATTAACTACATTGATTTCCACTAAGAAGCTGACTCAAAATTCTACTGAAAATTTATCTAATTCTTGTTTCTAATTTTCCCTACAGTTCCTTTAATCATACGAAATCATTTACAGTTCCTTTAATCATTAGATACCTTAGATACGTTAGAAATCTATTATTGCTCTATGCTGTCATAATTCCTGAATTCTATGTAAAAACAATCTGGAAAAGCTATGATTTACTTGAAATATGGCATGCAGTGAGCCTCACTTGAATTCTTTACAATAACTGAGAGATTCTTAATATGATTTTCAACAATAAATGATGGTCAAAACTTTATATCTTAGCAATACGAGATGAACACAAGTTATTTTTACACACAAACAACACAGAAGTCAAGTGATGAACAATGTCATGCTTGCATTTGCAATTAAACTAACTTACACCACAAAAGTTCATTCATAGGTCCTTAAGGGCATTTTACATGGTACGATTTTTGTCGTACGATTTTTGTCGTACACATTTGATGTATGATTTTTTTTAAAAAACATGTGTTTACACACTACGACACTCAGAAGAAGAAGAACAGAAGAACACGTTGAGAATAGACCAAGAAATGGTTACAAAAAACGTCTCTATAATAATTTGGTAACAGAAATTCAAAATGAAGAAGTTGCTATATATACCAATTTGTTATTTATTTATTTGAGAATGAGACCATAAGATGTCGATTTTTTCCTCTCTCTGATTCAAGAAGATATTGCTAATAAGGATACCTTAATAATAAAAATATTTTATTTTTTTTCTCTTTTCCCTCACTTGACGTATTGTCTGCTTCGATATGATTGGTTAATTTTCGTACGATGTCGTTTTCTTTGTCATGCACAACGCCATAACACGACACATTTCCGTACAATTTTTTATCTTTACACAGTGCAATACGACCTGTACGACAAAAATTGCATGAAAAATCGTACCGTGTAAATTGCCCTTTAGAGATTTACCTGCGTTGAACTTTTAAAAAAATTGATTTTAATAAATGTCTGATCAAGACATTATCAAAAAAATTTCTGTCATCATGGAATTTATGAAAGAGTACATTTGTCACTTTTGGAAAACAAATTGAGTTGTTTTGCAACAAAAATATAAACATTTTTTTATCTATGTCCTAATACGTGGACGTGTGTCACTTTTATTTTAGAGAGTGATATATTTAAGTAAATTTTCCGGCCAAGTTCTTTTATGTGCGCCTAAAACCACGTAGAGGTGAGAGTGAGAGGTTTTTTCGTGATTATTCCAAAAGCATGTGGCATTTGACGTCAGTTTTTTTATGATCACGGGAAATCATTGCATTGCTTCCCCCAATCGAATGCGACATTTTGGGGGAAATATCTCGAGAACCAATACGGAGAACTGACGTTTCTTAGGGTCCACGATACGGGTGATGGGGATACACAATATTAGGGCCTAAATTTTATTTGGTACTGCGGCTATGACATCATCAAAGTCTTTGATCGACGATATCCCTGCAACGGTTGGTCGCAGCGAAATGATCCCATACACTTTTTTGATCAGTTTTTCGAGCTCTACAACATGGGTACACTTTCCAGTCACGATTCCATGATTTAATTTTTCGTCACCTCTTGCAACACGGGAAGGAGGAGATTTGACACATGATTTTTGCAGTTAGATATGGTAAAAAATTTTTACCCGGGTTACTAGTTGTTTATAATAATGTAAACAATATAACTTCTGATACAATATCTGGAAGCATTAACAACAAAATTTACATTGGATGTAATACACAATCATTTTAAAATGATAAATGACAAATGATAATAATTTTAATCCTTAATGATTAGAACATCTGTTTACACGATCATTTATGATTACAACATTTTTATAATAGTTCTATGGTAAAAGAGTACTGTTCAGTCATGGACTGCGGCGGCAGCAAACGTAGCTGTTGCTGTTATGACCAAATGATGAAAGAGGGAAATGAAAGACAGACACGAAGAAATTGGGCGAAACCTTAGCTTCAAAAACAAAACTTCTTAGGAATTTATAACACCCTTGTAAGGGAATTTCAAGCAGAAGATCGTTATGAATATTCAAAGTTGTTAAGAATTTTGCCGGAAAATTTTGAAGAAATATGAAGTTTAATTGGTCCATTTATTGAGAAATATTGCATAGTAATGTGTGATACTCTTTCCTCTTTGGTCCTTATGTTTGTAATTTGTGGACGAAACATTCCACAAAAACTCCTCTTCCTGCCACAAATTAATAAATTGGTCAGTTGATGCTAACTTAACCAATGACATGTTTATTTAATATCATGGTTCCGACCAGGGTTGAAGGTCCCCCTAACAAAATTAGCTCACCCCAGACCTTTAGGTCCCCCCCTGACTCCTGCAAACACCAGGTTTGCAATCAACACTGGAGCCCAGAACAAAAAATTTGTTTTACTTAGAAGATCTGAAACCTGCTAAAAATAAAAATACGCCCTGTGCATCCACTTTTTTCACTCTGTAAAATAAATTGTATCAATTGAAGATGCAATGCAATGGTTTCCCGTGGTTAAAAATCTAACGTCCATATGAAAAAAAAACACTCCTCACCCTTCTTTTAATTAAAAATCTCTAGGTATTCCAGCTAAAGCGTTTTTAGTTCACTATCAACACAGGAGTTCTGAGCAGAAAAAGTTTTTAATCAGAAGATCTGAAGCACATTAAAATATTCACAATCAGTAACGTATCCAGAGTTTTTTGGGGGATAGCGTTTTCTTAGTTTAGTGACACCCGCTCTATTTTGACTCAACATAGCAACTGTTTGCAAGACGGTGTCCACATAAAGCGGCACTGAAATTTTCTTCACTTCTTCATATCGAGAAAGTCTATTCCAGCGAAATTCGCTGACGAGTACAGAAATATTGACCAATCAGAAACATCTTCACTGGGGAACATCGTGTCTGCAATCGTTAGTCAAGATAAATCATATTTCAAAGGGAGCTGGAAAATAAGATGCTTTTTAATTTCATTGAATAACACGAAAATGAGTCCTACTGGTACCACTTATGTTTTCATATTCTTTCGTTAGGTGAACAAAGAACAAAATCACTTTAGCACCGTGATCGTTCTCCCTAGCAACAACGAAAAATCATTTAATATATCTCAGTGATTTGTTGTCAATTGAGCACCAACGTTCCGCATGTTTTTAAACAGTATCTACAGGTGCATTTAAAATCATGTCTTAACTAAATAACTCAAGACGCGTTATAGGGAGCACTAGCGCGGATCACGAGCCTCATAATGACAAGACTGAGTCACACGCCTCAGGCCTGGTCGTAAGAGGCGTGCAATCGCACGCAAATGCCTCCGCACACGCCAAGATTTATTTACGCGTGTGGCAATCGCACGCCTGGCTTGTAATGACAAGTGTGATAACAAATGTTTATTTAAAAGTCAACAAAAATCTGTCCTGAAATGTTGAAAGTTTTGCTTTGGAAATTGTTCATGTGCTACGATTAAATTTTACAATAACGGAACGAAACTTTGCTACCATTTCAGAATTGAGGTCTCCGATCGCTTTCGAATACGGTAGTGGTTTTGAATTAAAAATCAGTGCTCAAAAATTTTCTTCGTTTGTTAGTAGAAAACAAGTCTACTCAGGGAAATGCACTGAGGAATGAAGAAGGAGCCATTTTATTATGTATTATATTATTTAATTGTATTATCTAGTTTTCTCTTTCTTTTTAACGTTCTTTTAAGCTTGGTCCCCACTACGGCGATAAATGTTCATCGCGCTTTTACTACTAATATTACTACTAAGAAAAATTCGAAGACAAACAAAAGATTTTGGGTTCATAAGACTTTTATTACAATCAGAACAACGTAGCACATACATCCAAATTATCCAACAGTTACGCTTGAATGACACAGATAGAGAAAATCGAAATATGAAAGCGAAATATGAAAGCAAATTACGACCGATTGTGTTGATTTCTTTTTGATTATTATTACAGTTATCCTTACTTCTGAAGCATACAGAATGTTTTTATTGCTCAAAACCAAAATGTTGAGCTTCAGGTACCACAAACAATACTTTTGCATTTAAATTATTAAATCATTATTAATCTCCATTGAATTTATAGGTGGTATTTCTTTGAGATTGAAAAACAATGAAAATAAAGCAAAATAAAGCGATACAGTATCAAAAAGTTTTGATATCCATCGCTTTTGCTATCGCTTTGTTTTCTATGCGAAGAAATTTAAAATCCTGTTCGCTTTTCATCCCCACCAATGGCATTAAAAACCATTGCCGGGAAATATGAAAGTGACAAAGATTCATCGCCGTAGTGGGGACCAAGCTTTAAGTTACAAAAGTATGCGCAAGGTTGCAGTGTCGAAAAAATAATCTTTTATTTAAAAAATAGCCAGCCAGGTGGTGACGAGTTAATGGAACGGAAATGTCTTTCATTTAATTCAAAAACCATTTGAACTTCAAACCAAAACGATGGAGAGTAATACAAATTTTCAGGTTTTATTTTCCCTCTTTATTAATGTTTGAATAAATTTTATTTAAGGTCAAAGTAATCTTTATGGCTAAGTTTTTACGTACCAAACCTTTGGTGTTTTATTTTATTAAATCATTCTCCGTGGAAATCTAATTATTTTAACATATATGACACATTTCAAATTTGACATACAGAATGAAGATTGTTGATCTTAACTGTCAAAAATTTATACGAGCGCACGCCATAACTGATATCGTCAATTAAGGCGTGCGATGACCATACGCCTGCTAATTTTCTTACGACCAGGCCTGCGCCTCAACTGTTTAATAAGACAGCTTTAGCATACTGTTTAAGGAAAGAATATTATTGCTATAATGAAGTTACATCATCTGCATATACAGTGCAGCAGTCTCCGTGTGAAAAGGAAGTACTTTCTTAGTATTAAAAAAGTTTTTTTGGGCATAATTTTTTGGGCGCCCATAGCGTTCAAACGCTATCAAATTGTGCCTGGATAGGTCCCTGATAATACATCTTTCACCATGCGATATATGCAGCAGTAAAAATAAATTATAGGAAAACAACAAATAGATTAAAATTGCCTAACTGTTCATAAAATCCATACCCCAACATAAATAAAAGCCAAATGCGGAAGTCGTATAAAAGTGTCAAAATATGAATTTTAAACAATTGCAATTTTCTTGTACAAACCCAGAACGCCATGATTGAAAACCACGGTATTCATTTCTTCAATAGTGTATTATTGGAAAAGTAATGACGCAGAAACCCTATTCATACTATAAGAAAAACAAAACAAACAAACAAAAATGTTCAAAAGTGTACTTACTCTAAAAACCTCAATAAATCTTTGTGCAATACTTTCGTTGTTGTCTATTGTTTCTTGATCTCGCGAATAATAAACAAACGGTCAAATGCAATACAATGTTTTCCCCTTACACTAATCGCAGAAAAATATTAACCGCTGTGGTCTGACACTTTATTATGAATAAGTGACCGCAAAAACAACCAGAAATTTTAGAAAGTGAAAGCGTGAAAAAAGCGCATGCACACTCGTAATTAGAATATGGACTAGTATCTCGCGTAAAAGATCTGCAAGAATCACCCTGTTCCCGGGAATCTGGGCTGGAAAGTGTACTGATGTTGTAGAGCTTGAAAAACTGATCAAAAAAATGTATGGGATCGTTTCGCTACGATCAACCGCTGCAGAGATATCAGCGATCAAAGATTTTGATTACGTCATAGCCGCAGTACCAAAAAAAAAATTTAGGTCCAAATGTTGCGTCACACCATCACCCGTATCGCCGACCCTTAAAATTGTCAGTTATTCCTATTGGTTCTCGAGATATTTCCCCAAAAACGTCGCGTTCGATTGGGGATACAATGCAATGGTTCCACATGATATAATAAAAATAATTGACGTCACGCCGCGTGCTATTATACTAATCGTCAATTATCAATGGTCTAACAAAAAAATGACCACGATTAAGAAGATTTTGACCATTAAAAGAACAAAAACAAAACACTCTCTAAGTTAAATGTGTTACATACATTGCGAATTAGTATAAGTAGATTACATTAGCTGTTTTATTAGGATGCTGACATACATACCGGTATAAATATATATCTAAAGCCTATCTGTATCACCATTGTAGACCATATTTAAACTTAGCTTTACCCGTTGTTCACATGGAACGCCATGATCAAAAATCTCTGTCAAAGTTAGCTATCTCCCAGTGGAATGCACTCCAACAATTTTATTCACACTTAATTATTACGTAATTTTTATACAGGCACATACATTTCAACAAACCGAATTGCTGCTATCAATATGCATCCTGCTCAAATTTTACATGCATGACTTTCCAATCTCTGAATCGTACTTCTTTAACAGTTATGAGTACGTAATCTTTCCATTGCAGCTTTGTTTTTTGTTTTGTTTTTTGTTGCAATTTTTATTTTTGTTTATGTGGTAAATAAATACTTACTTACTATTTAAACCATCTACTAATTTTTAAAAGAATTGTTTTTGTTTTTTTATGTCAAATGAGAGTAAATTTTTCAAATTCACACCCTTTTAAAGCTTTCCAAATAAAGATTGGATAAACGCAAAAATCTGTATAACATTGTTCAAGTTTTTAAAAATATTTAATCTAGCAAAAGTTATTTTCATTATATGTGACTGTCCAGGGGATCTTGATAACAAACGATAAAACGTTTTTTAAAGAAACGTTTAAACATTGCAAAAACAATAGAAAAAAACGTTTAAAAACGTTTTTATAAAAATGTTTAAACGTTTTTGCCAGAAGTCAATAACGTTTCAAGAATTCGAAAGAGAAAACGTTTAAACGTTTAAATAAAACGTTTTATGCAGAACATTAAAAACGTTTAAACTTTTAAACGTTTTATCATTAAAAACGTTTTTATTGTTAAAAACGATGCTTCATAATAAGGAGCTAAAGAGCTCTTGCTTCGGCTGCTATTAGGGAACTTACGAAAGTACGATGACAACGTGGGCAACGACGTAAAAGATATTCACCATCAATGAATCACAAAAGAGCAGAAACTATACACACACTTATTGTATTGAGCAAGGAAGACGGAACTATAGGCCGGTTTTCACATCGTTCGCTGTCGTCGCACGTATAAGCGAACTAATCTTTGATTTAGAATTGAGTTGAGTTGAATAAAGTGGAAACTGGCCTTTAGTTGAAATTTTCGGGAGGTTTAACTTCAGCAAGTCATACGGCCGCTGTCGTTGATTGGGTGAATCAAAATCATGTGACAGTCAATCGCCCCAGAACCTGAAAACATTATCAAAATGAAGTCCATAAAGATAACTAAAAACGTTACCAAGTAATTTGATTAACTAGCCGCCAAGGCGGCGTCGCTCGCCGCCCATGTCCACCTGCTCTGTATCACTGTATCAATAAACGTCAAATTTCCTTATAAACGGCTCGTACAACTTGTGTTCAATGATTCAAAGTCCCAACCTCTGGTAAAACCAATCTTTTATCAGTGTAACAATACACTCAAAACGTAGAGAGAGAAAACTTCAACTTTTTATTAGCTTTTGTTTTAAAAAAGTTACGCGCTCTAACATGGGTGCTATCAAACGTAAGGGGGAAATGGTTTCTCTTCTTAAAAAGATCACACGGGAGGAGAGAAAAAAAGGCACGTGCTAAATGAATAAAGTGAATAAAAAAAACGTTCGATCTGAAGCGCATAACAATTAAAAAAAAGAAATTAAATTATTAAAAGAAAAGCAAAAAAATATTTTGTTTCATGATACTCTTTTTTTACCTATCAGTTTTTAAACATTTTGATTGCTCGAAAATAAAGTTTACCCGTCTCAGACAGTCAGGCAAGGATACATTTGGATACACTGGCAAACATGCTGCCACGTTCTGCCACTGCTACTTTTTGTCCAAACTGTTTAATCAGTTAGTTTCTTTGTATTTAGTTGATGTATTGTTTTCAAAGCCAACGTAGTCAACGTAGTCCTTGGAATATAAAACTAACAATAATAATAAAAACAAAACGTTATTCCTATTAGTTCATCAGCCAAAAAAAGTCACGTTCGATTGGGGTTGCAATGTATTTGCTTCAAAATCACGTCGCACACAAAAAAAGAAATAATTTCGCTCACAACTCAATCTACCATTTTGCGTGACTTACAAACGAACAAACAAACAAACAGACAGACGGAGAATCGGCTATTAATATATAGACAGTGCATCTTAATTTTGTGAAAGTGAAATGTCTCTTTAAACAGAGAAATTAAGGTTTATCCAGATCTGTTTCTATAAAAATTAGCCGTTTTCAACTACTTTCACCGAGTGAAAATACATCTTTACGAAAATAAACATAAAACTTTTCCACGAGGATTTACAAAAATAGCAATTCTATCAAATTCGTTCTATTATGGAATCAATAGAATTAAAGCGGACGGTTTCTATTTGTGGAAACTTTGGAAACAGCTGTTGTTTCTTTAATCTTTAAATGAATGAGAACCAGGTAATCAATGTATTCTAATATGCTTACATGTGTTACCTGCAAAATGCATATTTAGAAAAGTACACACTTGAAGAATATTGACGTCATTAAAATAAATCAAAACAAAAGAACGCACCTTGTCATTAAAAATCAAAATAAAATCAAAGAATTATGAAGTAAAAGATGAAAAGTTTTTTAATTATAACTGGTTTTAATAACAAACTTTCCAAAAATGGCGCATACGAATGTGATTATAAATAAACCGCTGGACACTTCTTCAAACGAAACTTGTTTATAGTGCATTCACTCTAACTTGGATAATGTCCTTTTGCACGATCTGGTGGAAATTGAGCGTCAATTCCCACAACACTTAAAAGTCATTGATCGTCTTTTGTCTTGATAAGGGTAGAAAAAGAATTTTTAAACTTTTAATAAGCGTTCTGTTTCATTACTTCAACGTGTCTGATAAAAATCATTAACGATTATCCAAGTTAGAGTGAACGCACTATACGTTTGCAGAGAAATGCAACGATACCAAAATCCGCTGGACGAAGTTGAAAATGTTTTTTGTGAAAAAATGGATTAATGTAAAAACGTTTTTTATAAAAACATTTTTTAAAAAACGTTTTTAAAAAACGTTTAAACGTTTTCAAAAAACGTTTTTAAAAAACGTTTAAACGTTTATGAAAACGTTTTTAAAAACGTTTATAACGTTGCACACATAACAAGAAAACGTTTTTTCGTTAATGGAAAAATGTTTTTCAACAAAATGAAACGTTTTTAAACGTTTTATCGTTTGTTATCAAAATCCCCTGGAACGTCACATATGCAGGTTAAGTGATTCAAGCATCCAATTAATATAATGGAATTCTATGTCCTACTGTCAATCGTCCGAACTTCGGACATCTTTGCAAACTTCGGACATAAAAAAACATAACCGCAAAATACAAACCAGGTTTCGAATTAGCACATCGCAATTTGCAATTTACGAGTCCAATTGGAATTTTAGCGAATCAAATGACTGGCAAATGTAGTAAAATTGCGAATCTGAATTAAACTTTAGTATAAATAAACTTATCCTTTAAATATGTTTAAAGATTTCCATAATAAACAGTGTCTTATATCTGGAAAAGATGAAATTGTCGAATTATTGTCTCAAACCAAAAACAAACAGTCATGATCAATAGCGGCAGAAAGAAGAATTGTCACAATTGAAGTCCAGGCATGGAAATTTGGCGGACACGATCGTTATCGTTACCTTGTCGATTATGCAATATTCAAATGTCGGTAACGATCCCATAATCATATTTCCTTTTCCCTCAGACAATCACAAATTTTGTGTTTTTCAATGTTTAGCTCTCAAAATATTTGTGATTTAGCCATAACTCAAGTCTTTCCATTATGAGGAACGCGACCGCGCTAGCGCTCGCTACACAACGCTATTAGAGCCTAGTTAAGATGCGCTTTTGATCACGCACGTGGATGCTCTTCAAAAACATGCTCAACTTATTATATTAGTGTTCATGGCCAACAATGAAGGATAACTTAGGTATATTAAGCAGGGGCTAATACAGATCAAATTTCATAGCGGTAACGGCTATTGGGCGCCAAGATCGAGGCGCCCAAATTCAAAAAAAAAAAGGAAAAATTTTTTTTTGAAAAGATCAAAAAAGAATGTGAGAAGAGCAAAACGAAAGAAATGTTGAGCGTGGGTTTTCTACCATGAATTTACTCTGTTCGCCACTCATATCCTCCCTCAGTGAAGCAAATCTTGATCGATTAATGAGAATTTGTTTAAATGGTCCTGAATTATTATCAGATCAACATGTAAACGAGTTAATCAATCAATTTAAACTAAAACGAGACAATCGACACATAGATTTGTAGTCATCCTTTTGTTCTTTGTTTAGCGTTCTTCTGTGAAATCTAAGATTTAAATATAGAGTCGCAAAAAATATTTCTTAAATTCCTTCACCCACAGTACACCATTAATCCGAGGATTAATTTCTTTGCTCAAGTTTCGTGCACTTAATAAAGAAGTTATTTCAATCCAGTTTTGAGAAATTGTTCTTCGCAACCTCGAAGTTCCTTATCTCTCTTATTAAATTATTAAATACGGAGAAGTGCGTTCATCTTATTTTAAAGCGGAAAGACAACCTCGTTACCGTTGCTTCTTCTCTCTTTTGCGCTAAATCAGACTTACGATTTAGCGTAAAGCAGAGAAGCGCTGGGAAAGAAGAGCACTCTGTGAGGTTTCCGTACCTGGTTACCAAGGCTAGGTGATTACTTTACGAACTGAAACTTTCGAAATGATTATATAGTCCTGTAAAATATACACAAAGGAAATCAAAAATGGCGGAAGGTAAACACGCCGATTCGCGTGATTGAATTTCGAAGAACATTTGAAGATTCTACAGGAAAGACTGTTTCGACACGAATAACAAGAAATGAGAAAGTTTTAAGGGACTAAGAATATGTATAGTATGTTAAAATAGAACGCATTTTAGACCATTCTAGGCCCTCAAATCGAAAATTTTTCACACAGAGGGGGCTTACAGCGCCCCCCTGACCCCCAGCTGCATTTGTTTGCCTGACTCGCTTCGCTCGTCAGGCTCAATGTGCGGCTACCGCCGCCCAAATTCAAATCCTGTATTAGCCCCTGTTAAGTGATTATTCACCAATTTGCTGTTGCTAGGGAGAACGACCACCACTGCTAATGTAATTTTGAAATTTCCTTCGTTATATGAATTTTTTTTTCACGAAAATGAAGGGTATTTTTCGTCTTTTTTTTAGCATTTACACGATCAGTTTTACATGATCATTTAAAAAATGTAACTTTAAAACGACCGTGTACTCCTGTAAAAAGATCAAATATGTGCATTGTCGGATGTATTCCCTGGTATTTAGGAGAACAAAAAACATTCTAGACTCAATATCTAAAACTTTTCCCCAGTCAACTCAAAAATTTTGAAATAAAAAAAATGTTTCCTGAAAAAATAGCTACGTGGTTAGAAATTAGAAGTTAGAAATTGAAAAATATAATATTTCCTTATTTGGTTTTTTCCTTTCTATATCATAGGAATACATCACTATCAGTCGTCCAGTTGTTATTAGGGGGAACCCTTTTTAGAAATAGGTTTTTCTATGTATAGCTAGAACTTTGTGGACTTAATATACGATAATACGTTCAGAAAAAGATATGTATAAGTCATACCTTAAATCAAAAAATGCTTCAATATTCAGCAGCAACATGGTTTCCATTTAATAATGTTGGTAGATAAAAATTCACCGATAAGAATAACACATATAATAAGAATCAAAACTTGTGCACGTGCACTCGCGGGAAGACATCTTTATTTTGCTTTTGAAGGGGGGGAGAAACCGTGTACTTCACAGAACGCAGTACAGATGCTCCAACCTCGAACCCAGGGTCTCTTGCCTTTTCGATACATTCATTCATTCATTCATTAGGTTTATTTGTAAATAATTATCTGCATTACCTAAACGTATAAAAAGATATTAGATGTTGTTTTTTACAAATTTTGTGATAATTTTATTCCATTCATTTGTATTTTCTTTGGCTAGACGTTCTGCATCTGTCCACGAAAAGTTCATTTTCTTCAGATCTTCATTTTATCTTGGATATCCACGTCGTTTTGGGCTTTCCGGGTGGTCTCGAATACGGCGATTGCCCATACCGCAGTGCTTTTTTGGCTGGTATATCTTCTGCCATATTCATTAGTTTCGCGAACCACTTCAGCCGCCGAACAGTGATCTTATTTCCACAGCTTTGAGTACCGGTTCTTCGGTGAAGTTCCTCGTTACTCAGGGAGTGTTCGCCCATTTGATGTTAAAAAAATATTTTCTAATTAATTTACGATGTAACGCATCGATTGATATTTCGTGGCTCTTATTTAATGTCCAGACTTCTGAATTGTACAAAAATATTGGCTCGACAGGGAGTGCAGAGTTAGACAGAAGAAAAGCGGAATTTTACTCAAGGCTATAATTTTCTGATTTATGGAGAACATTGCATAATATAACAACATTGTGTGGGTCACAGAGTCAAAGTTGTTCGTTGACAACGCCATGTATGGTACAATCCACAATATGGTAGTAACAGATAAAAACAGAAGAAGCAAGGAAGGGCGAGAGACAAAGAGCTTCTGTTCTGCACGCATGATCATATGAATTTTGAAAATTTGCATTAGATAACATTTCGGACAAGAGGAGGGGGGAGGGAGTGAAGTTAGTTTCCACCACCAAAACGGTCAATCAAACTGAAATTGACATGTTTTAAAAATTTAAATTAAACCTCGAACCCAGGGTCTCTTGCCTTTTCGATATACGGGTAGCGGCGCCGGTATCATCGAAAAGGCAAGAGACCCTGGGTTCGAGGTTGTATTAATACTAAAACGATGCTGAAGTTAGCTTGAATTCACCAGGTAGGTATCACATACAAAAAGTATTCCTGAATAGATAATGAGCTATCATAAGGTCGATAAAAAAAGTGTGTCAGCAGTTTTCTTAAGAGATAAACTCCACGAGAGAGCCAATCATTAAATGACTTTGTTAATAATAAACAACCAGCACAGTGAAACCCTAAGCTCTACACTATAGTTCATTATCTTTAACAGAGAGGACTTCGCAATGCAAATTCCCTCTCTTGATCTCGTTTGTTATCGTTTAGCAAACAGTTTTACTGTTTTTCTTGTATGTTTTTAGATACCTGATGATGGACACATATCTTATCAGGGAAAAAATAACTTTGTCACCTAAGGAAATTTTGTTCCCTCTTCCCGACTAAATTTTTGAAATTTGTCACTTTTCCCAGAGTAATTATTTTCAATATAAGAAAAATATAAGAAAAATCTTTGGTCGGAAAAGTCGGAGGGAAGTTTGATCGCCCCAAAAGAATTGGTCACTTTTTTCCCCCGATAAGGTATGTCCGAAATATATTTTACAAACAGAAATTTCATTGTCGATACACCTATAGTTTTATACAACTGATAATGATCATAATGTGTTAACCAAAAATGTTACTTGTTTGTTAATTTGCTCGATTCAACAACATCAATGAACAATACTCCGCCTTCCGCTTGCTTAGCCAGTTTTCGAAATTCGTCAGGTCCGTCATCTTTTAGCTTCTGCGCTGATGTTTCAATGAATGTTCCTTGAGGTCGAGCACCAGAGTCTTTCAAAATCGCTGCCAAC
The DNA here is from genome assembly GCA_027922465.2 of Turritopsis dohrnii. Classification (NCBI taxonomy): domain Eukaryota; kingdom Metazoa; phylum Cnidaria; class Hydrozoa; order Anthoathecata; family Oceaniidae; genus Turritopsis; species Turritopsis dohrnii. The sequence continues at coordinate 121,533 of BQMF02000691.1, read as the reverse complement.
ATTCTCGCCACTGTTGTCTTGCCAGAACCCTGAAAAGTATCAAGATCTTTTCATGCATTAAGTATAATACTCTGGTGCTGCATAAAATCAACTTTTATTAAAGTTTAGTATGCAAACTAAAAAACTCAATCCCGTAGTGGAAAACATGTTTGTTTTGTTTTCGTTGGGTCATCATTGTGTAACACATCATATATTCAACAAAAAAAATTGAAAAGAAATAGTGGTGCTTACTGCTTGGAAATTATTGGAGTGGAAAAAACATCAAACGTTTCCATAGCGACAGGCCTTTTCAACAAATATGTTAATACATCAGAATTCACATGTACAATTTCATCAAGCCACACGGAGAAAACGACAAGCGTTCATAGACTCTTTAAAATCATCATTTTTTTGGCGGTAAATTGAACTATTCTCAATCGGTTGGGTATTAAGTTACCAAGAAAATTTATGCTAGTATAAAATGTTCTTATCTTAACACACATTCAAATCCACTCGCATCGTTATAACATTTTCATGATATGCTTGAAGATTGGCAAGTGAAAACAAAGCCTCAGCATTTGAATATAAAATATAGTCATTGGTTGGGAGAATTATGATTTTCATTGCATGCTACGATAAATCTGTTCGTTTATATTATCGCAGGCTCTCTCTCCTCCGCTGCACCTTGCATATTTTAAAACTTAATAAGTTTGTGAAACGTTGCACATACATCATCCATATTTTTTAATATCTTTATTTATTTTTGCGAATTTGAGTTGAGACTCGATATAAGTTCTCACCGATAACACCATCACCTTGGTGAACATTCTCTAAGAAAGAATATTTTCTCGTGTAGGTTGCCATGTTGTGTCGTGTTCACCATTCGCAATCGAGGTGGTCAACTTTGTACCGAGTCTTTCTTTCCTTCCAAATTATTGGAATTATTGGGTTACACAACTATCTTTTATGACAATCGAGATTTTATTAGGCTACAAATTTGTGTATCAGTGGGCAAAATCTTCAAAAGTCACTGCGATGAAGAGTATTTTTATTGAAATAGTGTGTATATTTCTACAGCAATGTACTCCTTTGCAGTGGCTTTTTTCAACAAATTTAATTTATTTTTAATCGTCGTAATCGTCAGGTCTGAACCAGGCTTTACGAAGTTATAAAGTGATGAAATCAATGGAACAATGAATCGCATGAAAACGAGGTTAAATATGAAACTCGACCATAGTTCATAGTTTAACAGAAATTCCGGAAAGGTCTGTCACTACTATCATATAAATGGCGTTACTCCAACATACTTTAGTACTAAAAGATTCAGGAGATAATTAAGATTCTTTGAAGTTTCACTTAAGACCACGGTCACCCTCACCACCGGCAAAACATGAATCATCTCAAGCATGTTTATTGAGAAAGATGATAATCTCAAAGCTGGATCTGTATACGATCACTTCGTTGATGAAGGGAAAAGGTGGTATAATGGAAACCCTTAAAGAGAATTAACTATTATATGGAAAGCTGAGGGTTGCACTATGCTGATGTCAGTAGAAACAAAACAATCTGGAAATGGTCTGGGAACGACTAGCTGTTTATTATTAAAATAGCGCTCAAACAAATGATTGGTTCTCTCGTAAGAAAACAAGAAAACTGTTGACCCAGCGGGCACAATTGTTTAAAAGTCTCTGCGATGGAGTGCATTACCATAGCAATATACAAACTATTAAAATAAAATGCTCTTCGTCGTAGTGATTATGCCCCGTAACGAAGCACTTTTTTCTCGACTGTATGATAGTTCCCTATTATGAAACAATCGAAAACTTTCGCAGAGGTAATATATCAATAAAATTTTTATGATATAATTGATTAATGGATTAAAATCATTGCATCATATTTGAAATGTTAAATCCTTAAGTTTAAAATTTATCCACCCTTACAGCTCTTACCTTGTCATTTGAATAATATTGATGTTTGTATCGCTAACAAAAGTGATGAAAGCTCTGGAAAAAAATTTGTGTTCAATTAAAAAATGATTAAAGAACTTCGAAACGAGGCCAAGACTACAGTGATGAATTATTTATAGATTTTTAGATTTTCTTTCGGTAAACGCTTTTATTGTTAGTCATATGCGGGTAATGATCATGTTTTGACAATGTCTGTGGCAGAAACCTTCAATTACAGATCTGGATGAAGGGGGTCAAACTGTGTCTATTGATCCTGACATAAATTCTGGATACAGAGACAATATCTGATGTTGCCATTATCGATGAAACAAAATAAAACTTCGATGGCTGTATTTTACGAGTTCCGGGGCTAATTATCCAGGGTAATTTACTGGGGTCTTACCAGGGGAACATTTTCTAGGGGGTTAAGGCCCTTGAACCGTTTCTTTGATCACGATCAGGGATTACTGAATTTAATAGAATTGTACTTATAATTCTTTTATGTGTTAAATAAGAAAAATACTTACTTACTGAGACACAGTAAAGGTTTCTACTTCACAAATACACTTGATGCCAACATTTTCTTGAATGTAATCTTTTAATGAATCCTTCTTACCTCATGTGGAGGCGGTGTACACATGATGTACATATTGATGTTTCTCAACTTTTTTTCACGCCAAGTCGAAGTGATATGCGGTGATATAATTATGCGATCACGGCTGTAAGCGAGATGTGTTTTTTTCTTTTCTAGTGTCTGTTAATTGATCAAATAACATTTCTTTAAACCCTTCATCATGGCAGATTGAGCATCCTGTTTGATCGGTATTATCTCGATTACCCTGACACAGTGAAAGAGATGAGAACTCCCCACATGGGATATCTGAATTGCATTCATAAATCGATTAGGAATGATTGAGTCAGAAGTCTCGTCATGCAACAGTGATTTTGGGAAAAATAATACGATATTCGTTTGTACCGTGGCCCATTAGTGACATCTAGATAAATTTTATTCCATCAAATACACTTTATTATTATTGTTGAGGCGCTGAAACTTGACTTTTTGGTGTACAATTAAGATTTAAAGCATTAAAACACCTGCTTGAAAGAAAACTTTTTCAAGAATCTTTACGTGTGAACCCTCTTTTATGCTCCGAATTTGTAAATTTATTTTTTGAAGCAACGAATCAGACGCAATAAGATGAAAGATGATTGGTTGAAAGTAACCATGGAGATAATGAAGTGCAAAGGTCAGGTCAGACGCTTATGCACATCTGTTGAATTAATGGATTTCATACATATGAATGCAGCGTCATAACATATTACCGAATTACTAATTACTGCCTGTATACAAGGAAGGCACGAAGACTATGATCACATGATGTTAAGTAATTATTACGGATTGGTTTGAATGTTTGTCACGTGATCTAAAAGTGTGCAAACAAAAAAAAACGTTTGTCGATTTAAAAGATGAAAGAATAAATTTATAACAAGTTGCGATAATGACTCAAGAATATTTTAATGTCGTTGCCTGGTATGTTGTTTTGAGGAAAACAGAAGTCTGTTCGAAACGTTTTCTTCAGAAATTATTTACAAATGTAGAGAGAGCCTTAGTTATTAAACATTAGTGAAACGTGTCTTCAGAGAATACTTGTTTTTAATCACACCTTTATCTTCAACTCTGTAATGTTTCGCAAAAACCAACGTGAATTTTTAAAGACTTTGGAAGTTTACTCATAAAAAATAATTTATTAGTTCTCGGAAAACAAGACGTCGATACAGGTATCAAACACTTCTTCCACATTCTCCTTTTAAAAATTGCTTATGTGTTGCATGAAAACCCCTTCCTGGAATCAAAAAAAATGATCTTAGTAAAAATGTTTGCTACGTCAAGTTTGGAAAAATCTTCTATCATTAGAGTGCCTGCTCCCCTTACCGCTAACTTTAATTATAATGTTGCAAAATTCGTCAATGCAAACGTAAAAACACAGTTAAATGGATTTAGCACCACAATTGGTCATTCTAGATACTAAATCAACAAGAACAAACAAGGAGAATAAGATTGATAACAAATACTGTAATTGTAAACATCATCGGGGTGATGTTCCTCTTTCCGCTAACTTGTTCCTCTTTCCGCTAACTAATTTCACGTTCGTCAAAAGTGATGCAAATAACAAAATTTTATGGAATTTAGTGTTCATAATAACAGTTTAATCCCTTTACTCTCAATTTAAGTGCTTTCCTCTTTTGCTTCTGCAGATATAAGACAACCACAGGCTTAATAAAAATGCATGCCTTTACTGTTTACAAATCGAAGGCAGCCATATTTTTATGAGCGAAGTTTTTTTAGAAAACAATAGTGCCGCCTCGACAAGTCAACTTTTGATCGCAAAAATCTAGACACGTGATGGGAATTGCCCTATTGTGAGCATAGAGTAATTATACAGTAAACACAGACATCGTTAATTTTGTTAAAAGCATGAACGGCGAATGTAATTATGAACATGTATTGAATTATTTTTTACACTCGCAACATCAATTGTTTCTACACTTGTGGTGGAGATTTTCAACATGCGGAGGATACACGCTAGAATGATCCTATAGAATTCAACGCAGTTGCAATTGCTAAAAAGCGTTAACGCAATAAAAAAATTTTAATGACAGTTGGTCCTTTGGGTGAAAAGGTCTACGAAACAAGTTTCACGTTTTCTTGAACGATATTATCAACGTGGGATTTCACGCTAATTGAATGTCTGCAAAAAAATTTAACTGATTGAATAATCAAGCTGAAATCAGTGCTAACAAGAACAAATTTTGTTGCTATAGCGGAGAAAGGACACGTGGTTACAGAATTACCTAGCTGTAAATTTTAGATGATTTGCTCGCGTATACGATATATACAAGAAAACTGTTTGTGTGGATAAAATCTCAGATGTTGGTAGCATTCAAGACAGCAGAGGAATAACAAGGAATCGATATGCTCCGTTATTTATGACACTGAACTTTGAAGCATTTTTTTTTCGAGGAAGCCATTTTTAATATTATTTTCACAATGATCGCGACCCGGTGTTAGATTTTACTCTATTAATCAGTAAGTATTTGGCAATTCACTTTGGAACTTTCCATAACGATGGCTGAATGAATATACTTTTAGATAATAATTAGTTTGGTTTGATTTGTTGTCTTTAAATGAAGTAAATAAACCATCAAACTCAAAGTTAGCGGCAAGCGGCACATAGCGGTAAGGGGAGCAGGCACTCTATCTGATGGATTTTTTTTTCGAGATTAATATCGAAAAACGGTAATGTACTATGTTTGAGTTCAAAGCGGGATTTTTTTTGCAAATTTTTAAAAGTTTTTGAATGGGTTCAAGTTTGATATGAGACGATAGAGAAAAAAGTTTGTGTTCTTTCTGTGAAGAAATTTTGCTGAAACGCCATTTCGTTCGCCTGTAATCGTCTTTTAAAGTTTTATGAATTTGATGACTGTTCACAAAGAGTTTTATATCTCATATCTTAAAACAAAGGAATTCTTCGAATTAACAATAGGTTGTCATGGAGACGCACGTGAATTTTACATCTTCGTCGAACAGAGCAAAATCATTCTTTTCTGGGTCTTAGTTTTTAGCCGTTTTTAGCCGTTTCTGCAGAATTTTCTTTAATTTTTGGCTTGATTTGAGATCTACTCGTATCAGAGACAACCTCCTACCGTTTTTGGTGAGATTTGTTTTGTTAATCTCGTTTTGACTTGATACAGAGGCTGTCTTTCGACTGTTTAGCTTGTCTTGATTATCGTTTGCTATCTGCTATAATGGCAGGGTAAAGGACAGAGCCCCATCCCCCACCACACACACCACACTGGGATGAGCAAAGGCAGCTTCAAAGTCAGATACTTTGCCTTTCTTCAGTCCCTGGCAATATTGAACTCTGATGACTATAGTCATCAACACTGTGGTATCGTCCACCGGTAACCCGTCGTATTTGATGGCGTTCCATATTCCGTCTATGGTCACGTTAAGAAAGGTAAAGATTAGGAGTGGAAATGGAGAATCGACGAAGGGGTTGAGTAGAAAAAGATCATGTAGAACCAGACTGTTCTGCCCAGAGATAGCAGAGATATGAACTAGAATGACATTAAGAATTGGCAGAAGTTTTACCTGGTTGCTTTGTAGCGTTTCCAGCTTTTCATATTGACGTTTGTTGGAAGAACGCCTTGGAGAGCTAAAGAGGGTCATACGTGCTCGGAACACAACAGTCCCTGAAGAAATTAGACTGTTGTCTAGTCATTTGGGGTGGTAATACACGCTCACATACTAGCTCTCCTCTGGGCTTTTTCGGTAGAGGGAGGAGAGCTTTGTAGATGTTTTGTACCTTGAGGGTGCTGTCGGCTGGCAATGCTCTGACCACAGATGGAAATGACTAGGGAGTGTCTCTGCGGATGAAGTATACTGTATAGTATAGTATATGTATATGTATAGTATACTGGGAGAGTAGGAAAGGCTTTGTCATTCCAGGAATTTCCAGGCCTTGGATGTTAGCTTATTCTAGCATGATTGCTAGAAGTTCGGTCTGAAGTACGTAGAGAGGGAGGGAGATATAATCTACCTGTCTCACTCCTCCATCTTGTGGGAAGGTGGTGAAGACAAAGCCATTGTTTGGTGGTACGTGCTGATGTGTCAGTCAGGAGAAGAGCTATAATTTCAGCAAAGTCTTCAGGGTATCCAAATGTTGTGGATCTCAAGCAGGAATCCAATGTCGACTCTGTCGAAAACTTTCTTCTGATCGAATGTAAGCCATGGCGGATATGTTACACCCACAATCTTTGAAGTGACCCCTTTAGACACATCAGTGCATTGTGTCAAAAAAACTCAGCTGAATGAAATAGATGTCATTGAGTGCGAATTTGGCCCTACATCAATATTGATGAGGAGAGTCTTTTTTAAGGGAGGAAGCAAAACAACGTCTCACATCCGACATTTAAGAATATAAAAAGTTTAGATGCTGGTCAACAAGGTCGTCTGAGTCCAAAATAGCCCTTGCTCTGCCTCGAACTGCTTTTATTCATGGCCAGTGGCGGATCTAGAGGTATGTCGAAATTTGTGTAGGAGAATGTTAGCAATCTAACCATAAAAGAAAAGCACTGAAATAATCCCATTGGTAATACAAATTAAATTCACAAATTATGTTATTATGTTAAATTATGTTAATGTTAATGCTCTCAAATTTCGACATACCTCTAGATCCGCCACTGATGGCCATCTTTGAAAAATGGAGTCCGTCTAGGTTTCCTGTTAAAAGGATTACATACATATGGACACAAAAGTATTTAATAATTCAATCGTTTGTGACATATTTAATGCCTGAGGCAATCGAGTCAAGCACATACAGATTGATGAATTCGATGCCTTTTATCAACGCGTTGATTAGATGAGTCTTCTTCAATGAAAAACTACGAATTTATGAAATGATTTCGGGGGAATGTCAAAACATTGTATAGGGGTAACACACACTTTTGATGGAGTAATGCAATAAAGTACATAATTATAGTAGGGTTTGAAATTTGGGAATGATAAAACATATCAATGACTTCGATACGATTTGGAGAAACTCAAACGAATAGCCCTTGCATATGTAACAGCTATTTGTTTGAGCTTCTTCAAATCAGTGTTTGTTGACTGACGTCACGACACCGTTCTGACATCTTCGTGTGTTGGGTACTCGAACCTATTTGCATGACTACCAATGAGTGTACTACGGTTGCTTCATGTTCTCAGGGTTATGTTTTGGAAGAGTTAAAGGAAGCTCTTCAAATTGTTTTTTGTTTTGTGAGAGAAGTTCGTGGTGGGTTAGATACAAATCCCGACTCATTAAACTGCAGAGTCCAAGAAATGGTCACTTTGCTCTGATTTCACTGTACTGTTATGTCTCATGTTTACCCAATGATATAACAACTAAATCAAAATCGATCGTACAATTTTCTAAGCCATCTTCTCAAACTACTGACTTCTTTCTTTTCTTCAGTACAGTATTGGTCACATGGTACGTGTGGTTAGGTGTAACAGACCACACTAACATGACGGGACCTGACCAAGTTGATAATGCTTTTATGTACCTCGTTTGATCTATTATTAAAATTTTTAATGATCACTCGTGTTCGGCTTCGTATAAAGGGAGCATGGATTTAGATTTGACATTCCTCGATTTCATATTTTTGTGTTACCCTAATTTACCTCAGAATTATCGTGATAGAGCACTTGTGATAATGGACAGTGGTCAGATAACAGATGATGCTACCACTCTACTGATGGAGAATAACATCTACGTCGTGTTCGTACCGAATAATATGACCCAACTATTTCAGTCACTAGATTTAACCGTAAATAAACATGGTAAATCATTTCTTTAAAGGTTGTTCTCCAAACGGTTTTCCCGACAAATTGAAAGCCATGTATCCTCTGGATGAAGACGACGAAAAAATAGAAAGATGAAAACGATGTCAATTTCATCACAAACGCACTTGACATAAATATTGACAACAAAAACGACGAAAAAAATATAGCCTGGTTTTAAAACTGCTTTACTTATTTCATACTGCATCCACACCGCACCCCGGCTAAAAAGTTTTTTTAATGTATTAACTGTTTTATTTGTTTGTGCGCTTTTTGCAATGCAATGTAATGTAATTCGCACAACCTCTAAGTTCGTCATTTTTGTCACAATGCAGGCTACACTCCGAAACGAACTGTGTTTGAACAGTGTGAACACAAAAAAGCTAAACATAATTTAAATCAATCATGCTTTTAATTCCGAAATGTTTTTGGTTTAACTCCAAACTTGCTGGTGTGAGTGGAGTATAACACTGCTTTAACATAAAACATGTTTACTGGCTTTCGAGTCAAACACACTCATATTAAAGAAACCTTTGCTTCCTCTGGTTTTACATTTGCCAATGCTCGTTGTTTGCTTCAATATGATAAGGGACATTGTTAAACATACAAGATTGTAAATAGATCAGATACAGGGTGACATGGCCTCCTGAGTCCAAACCAATCATTGGATTTGCCTAAAACTTTCTGCATTGCTGGCCATGTGTTCATAATAAATTTCGTTTAGGTTTCTCGTCGAGCACAACGTAAAGGTTGACACAGAGTGACGGAATAAGTTGGACGATTCTGGACTGTGTGATACGTGATGCCAACATGATAAACACCATCAATAATGAAATCTTTACGACTGATTGCAAATGTTAGGACTGATTGCAAATGTTACGAATGAATGCAAGTTATGACTTTAATTGTGAAGGAATCGTTCTATCGGTAAGGTGAGTCAATAATGACCAAATTCGTATATTAGTTTTTATTGGAAGCCAAAATTGGAATTTTTTCAAGTAAATAATGTCAAAGCTGTGTGAGTCTAGAATAGGCATTTCCCTTTTCTAAAACTTCATGGCCATTTCATGTAATGCAGTTTGTTTACTATGACTTACGTATCAATACATAAAGGTGGAAAGGCCTGACGACCGACATGTACAAATTTAATATTAGAGTTGGTTTGGATCCAGAGTAATAATCTAAAGCTATTGCCTAGAACGGCTTGTATTCACGACCATTGAATAATTGAGCTTGTTGCCGTTCTCTATTTACTTTGAGGAATTTTTCTGGCATGTCTCAGACCTGAGGCAACCAATTCAAGCACTGTCACATGAAAAATATCTTGGCTTTTGAGTTTGACCTTGGCATTTTCAAGGAATTGTTCCTTGGATTAATATCGATAAGTTCAGTTAACGCTTTTACATCTTTTATACATTTGACATAGAAATTTAAAGTATAAAGCAGTGTATAAAGCGGTTATTAGGAGGTTCTGATACTGGTTGTATTCAGAGAGTATTGTAAACAACGGTATCCGTTCAGGTTTCTGTTGTGAGCATTTTTTAAAACCAATTTTTGCGTTTATAACCCATTAGTTTTCCACAGCTTTGTTTGTAACTAAACCATCCAGATGCACTTTGTAAATTTCGATTTGTCTGAAATTCTATAAGATATATTTTGAAGAAACGAATCAGAAAAGTCGTATAGTAAGACGGAAGATGATTTGTCAATGGATTTTTTATTTCATTGGTTAGAGCACCTTTGAGTGCGACCGCTCCGACCCGAGTTCGAGTCCAGTCATGTCGTATCTCAATACACCACTCCGATGCGATGATGACGATGATGAGGAAGTAAGCCAACCAACTTTCCCTAAATCGAGGGATGTGCGTTATGCACTAGAGTGATTCAGGAACTACATGCTGTTAAACGACAACAGGGAAAACTTTCATAAGCATTTTAATCAGCTCACTCGTAGAATGTGATCTTGCAGAAAACTAAAACAAACTGACATACGAAACTTCTTTCAGTAGCGTCTAATATGCCACCATATTTACTGTAGTTCTCGGTTCACGTGGGAGCTCCAGTTACCGGGAGTTAAATGTATATTTAACCTGACTTACCTGCTTGTATTCTATTTTGAAGACTTTTGGATCACATGATCTGAATGAATTACTACGGATTGGTTAGAATTTTTTTCACATCATCAAACAGTGTAGAAAACAAAGATTCAAATGATTTAAAAGGGCAACGAAAACATCAATAGGAAATTGTCATAATGACTATGGTCAAACGTTTTATCCTATTTTTGATACGTCATTTTTTAGTGAAACGAAAATGACTTCTAAAACCGATTACAAGTTTAGGTAGAGCCTTAACAGTTTCAAGTGAAACGGGTCACTAGGGAATACTAGTTTTTGAAAGTTTTCTGTAAATCACATTAAGTAACATCAACTGTAAACACAACGTAAAAACGACGTGAATTATGAGAGGGTTTGGAGATTAATCGTAGAAAATGGGAAAAGTTTTTAGCAACAACCTCCATACAGGTATCTGCGTTTCCTGCTTTATTTTGTTTTTCTAAAAGACTGTCTAACGGAACGATTCATTATATTTGAAATTCTATTGCATGTCTGAAATCCAACTGAACAAGCTGGAGCTCTTCTGGATGAGTAATGTACTGGAAATTAAAAGGGTAGTGATGGCAACCTTCACCTTGTTTGCCGTTAACGTTATTGTCATAAAACGTAATCTCACATCATGTTCATTGATCACTATGCCGAATTCTGGAGTCGTCCAAACTTTGTAGAGGAGCATTTTGTTTTCATAGAATTAATATTTTCAGGAATCATCTGTTTAATGAATTCACCACTTTATAATTCAAATGTGTGACTTGAGAGGGTGTTCACATGGATAAAGTCAGACCGGTAAAGTGATTTTATCAAAGCCTCGTAAAATTCAAATAGTGTGCACATGAGAAACGCATCGGTACATAAAGGCGAGATCTCGGCAAACCGACCAGAAATTGTTCCATGTGATTACTTGATTTTTCACCTAATCCGCATGGTTTTCTTTGATAATGATAATCACATAAAATTTTTCAGGATGTTTTTTTTTCATGTGAACACAAGACCAAATCAGCCTGGTGAACCGAGCTAGCCCACTTTACCGGGCTAATTTTTATCCATGATGTGAACCCTCTCTAAAAGCTAAGGTTATGCTCTTAATAAGCATCAATCTATTAAGCTCCACCATTCAACTAAATAGGGTTTGATAAAAACGATTAAAAGAGAGGGGCGCTAATTGGAGAGGGGCGCTTATAAAAACATTTTGAAATGGCCATGCTAGCTGTCAACGAGGCATTGCTTTTTATCATAAAAGAATAAAAACAACTGTATTTTTCATGACAACGAAATAAGATTTTATATTTATAACTTATATTTAGAATTCACAAAAATATAATCTTCCGTTTCTATTACAGAATTTTCGCTTTTTGTTCAAAGTTCTAATTACCACACGGGTGCTTATTAATTTCTGAGTAATGTTCAGTCACTCTAATAAGCGCCTGGGCTTTAATCGTCCTTTAATCAATATGTGCTTAGAATATTTTTTTTCTGAGAAAAATGGAAATGCAATTCTTGAATTTGTTTCCAACCTTGCAAAAACTTTGTGTTACTACAGTCTACTCTCGATAGGTGGAACCCCGGATAAGTGGAACTTTTGTTTAGCGGAACCAATTTCTTGGATTTGCATTAAAAAATCTCTCTAATTTTCTTCGGATAAGTGGAACCCTCGATAAGTGGAACCGTTTCTTTGGTCCCTTGAGCAATATTATTTATTCATATAAGTGGAACGTTTCCAAAAGACATGTCTACAGTACATTCGAATCATAACTTCATTGCTAAGATAACTCCATTGCTAATCATCATGTGGAACATAAATATCTATAAAGTATTTTCTTTTGTTCCTCTCCCTGCTTTTGATTATTCGTAAATTTCGCAGTCTCCTGAGAATTTAAGAAAAATTAGAGAATTTCGATAAGTGGAACCATTTTTTTTCGGTCCCGTGGAGGTTCCACTTATCGCGAGTAGACTATACATACTTACATCGTTCATTTCAATTTCATTTCATTCAACTCATTATCGAATTATATCACGATTTAACCAAGAGAGTTTCAACTTCAAATTCTTGCAGTCGTGTTCCCGTCTTAATAACCGAATGTATCTCAATATTTACTTGAGAACATGATTATGAAATGTTTAAAACCACTTTCTGTTACAGCATTACCTGAAAAAACACAGAGCATTGAAGTGAACAAATCCTGTCGTATACTTTCCTCCTTGGTTTTTATTGGTATGTGTTTCTCTTCATTATTTGACAGTTTTGATCGTGCTTTTGGAAAAGAAAGTTGGTTTCATTTCGCAGAACGTTATTAGAAATCCATAACTTTCAATGTAACTGTTATAAAAGCCAACACGACGTTAGATACCTATCAATGAAAAGTCCTGACGTGTCCTGAAATTACCATCTGGAAATAATCCGTGACGTGAGAATAGTTCGTGACGTGTTGGTGTCGTATCGATTTTAACATCTTGATACTTTCATCTACTCCTATGGTTAAAAACTTTCTTTCATCAGCATGGCCAGAATAATTGAAGCCTCCTCCTTCGTGTCCAACATAACGAACTTGAAAAAACAGAACAGACGACGGTGGAGCTTCTTAATGATAATTTTTTTCATTTGGGAAAAGAACTCGAATTTGTTACACCTGATAGCCACTCTGTCCGTTCTGCTGTATTTATCTTAGTATTCCTTGGCCGGCTCGTTGCAAAGACTGGTGGTATGTGCTGCGCTGTTAGCCAGCAATTTCGTGGCATACCGATCAAAAGATGGTATGATGGTATCAACCAACAAGTACGTGGCATCTTTTCACTTGTTTCGATTTTGTGTTTCAATAGAATTCTGAGTAAAGATACACGAATTCCTGAATTTTTTTATGAATAAAATTGAAGATGAACTAATATTGGATCCTAATCCCCTCAGCTCACGAAGTGTGCGACAATGGAAAACTACCGACGGAATATTAAAACACATCAATTTAGCAACCTGCTGAACACTAGGGTAAGAGGAAAGTAAAACGGGACAAAAGAAAACACAATTTGTTAAGCATGGCAATCTTTTTCTCTAAAAACAGCTAAGTATATGATCCTCGACCACGTGTAAAATTCCCGCGACAACTGGTGGGAGTGTTCTTCCCCATTCCTCTTCCACCTAAAAAGAAACAGTTTTATATGTATTAGAATTTATATAGGTGAGGGTGGGTGGAAGTTCGTCTTGGATTTTATTCATAAAATCTCCGCCGACTAATATTGGATCTTAATCCCCTCAGCTCACGAAGTGTGCTCCACTTTCATACTACCTCCTCTGTTCAAAGCGTTTTTCACCAGGAGGGCTTGTTGATATCTGTCCGAGACAGTATCAACAAATTTATGGTAATGCCTTTGCCACACTGATTTACTAGACCAGTTTCCGCGAGTCCCATAGAGCTTGCTTTGCTAGAAGACGCCGACCTAGTAGAATGCGCTGAAAAAAATTTGCATCGATGCCTGCCAACCCCAAGAATTCCTTCACCCAGTCTGAGACTGTTAACTGCTGAACAGGTTTATGTGGTCTCAGAGTACTCAACAAGAGTTGACCATGTTCCCTTGTGCGCCACTGTCTAGTTCTACCTAGATAACATTCTAATGCAAAAACTACATAAAGCTTTCTGTTCTCAGGATATTCAATATATTCTACGGCCGGTGGAGGGCGACACCTCCGCCAACTCTTGAACAGCTTATCAAAATTGAAAACATATTTAGATTCCAATTTTACCATGTGCTTAATATCTAAGATCGTCACTTCTTAACCCCTAGATGCTGCAGTCAGTGAAAGGAGTGTTGCTAGTTTCAAGGACAGAAGTCTAATGGGTAAATCTACATTAATACTAAGCGAGTTTATGTAGTTTAATACAACTTCTACATCCCATAAAAATACATTTTGGTTGTGTCGGTCTAAGGTTAAAAACACCAGACATTAACTTACAGATTAAAGGATGCTGACTGAAAGTTCCATCTATGGGTACATGATAGGCTGATATAGCTGATCTAACAACATTAATAGCATTATACTCCAATCCCAGTTATTTGAACTGTGAAAGAAAGTTACATATTTCACTTATAGGAAATCGAAACTGATCAAACTGTCGTTTATTACACCAGCTAACCCATTTACCCCAGGACGATTCGTAACGAGAAAGTGAGCCCATTCTTCTGCAATTTGAAACCAATTTTGCAGCCCACTCTGATAGTCCCGTTGACTGGAGGGATTCCCTGAAACTGTCCAAGCCGCCATTTGAAGATGGTCGTTTTGTATAAGTGGGTGTAACTGACCATTTGGGTTTCTTAGCAAGTCCTTTTTCTTCGGGAGCAATACAGCCTTTTTTACACTCATTTGCATCCACTGCTCGATACTCTGGGTCGGGTCTCCAAGACATGAATGCAGGTATCTGATGGTTCAACCTTGAAACAAACAGGTCCATATTGGGCTTTCCTCGAATCTGAGTTATCGCAAGAAATGTTTGATGTTTTAGCTTCCATTCGATGGAGTTGTTGTGATTCCCACACTCCCAATCCGCTATGATGTTCATTTCGCTGGGGAGATACTCTGCAGTAATCATGATCTGATTTTTTAGGGCTAGTTCCCAAATTTCCTTGGCTAATAGTTGGTGGTTGTGAAGACCCCCCATTTTGTTCAGATATGACAGGGCCGTCATGCTGTCCACCTGAAAATGTTTTACTTTCCCTTTCAAGGCAAATGTTTTCAAACCTATTTTTATAGCTATCATTTCCAGAATATTTATATGCTGCTTCCTCTCTGAGTAGAACCATTCTCCTCCTGAAGAGATCCCGACAGTGAAGCATATGTCAGAATCAATCATTCTGGTACTGTCATTCTTAAGGGGCAGCCATTGTGTAGGTACAGATTGTCTCGCCACCAGATTAATTCCTGGATTGAGTTGGTGTTTAAAGTGATTGTTGCACTGTAAGAGTTGTTTCGAAGTTCCTTGATCTCCTGTTCCTGTGAAAACCTGTGATTTAATCGGCCTAGAAATACTGCTTGAGCAGTAATGATAGCCTTCCTATCAATTGTGTCAATTGTAGGATGGTTAACTGAGGCTTTTTGATGAAAGAGTTGCATGTACTTATAATGTTGGTCATTTTGTCCTCTGGGAGGGACAATGTCATTTTTAAGGAATTTCGAACTGCCATTTTTTCTAATTCACAATAAAACCCAGGTTCTGCAGGAGAAAGATAGTTGTGTCTCGTGCCAATTCCAAGTCCTGTTTTGATTGAGACATCAAAAGCATGTCGTCGAGATAAATAATTATCCGAACATTCAGCCTCCGCAAAAGACCAGTGGACACACTGGAGTCATTGTATTAATCCTCATTTGCTGACGATTCAGCAGCAGAAGAGTAATAAGCATCATCAACATCATGATTATCATGGTCAGTTTCACCATGTTTTCGCTTCTGTCCTCTAGCTTGACTGGAAGAGTGGTCTCCAGGACTCGTATGACGGTCCACATCTCCATTACACGTACGTTCAACGTCGTTGGAGGCTGATGGCATGGGTGAGTCACTCATCGTTTCTGAATCAGAACGGGAAACCATTAATTAATCACTTCAAGTGAACAAACAGAAATTTTAATCTATAACCACCAAGGGATATACCCAATAAGGATATTTTGTAATTTGAGTCGATTTAGAATCGTATGTAGAGTTTTAACAAGATTTAATTACCGATAATTCTTTGTCGTTTTTTCGTTCCTTTCTAACTTTGCTGAGAGAAAATTAAGAGGAGGTAGTTTGACAGGTAGTTTAATTTCATTTAATTTCCTTTCTGCACAATATCATTGTTGTGTAGGCTATGTTATGGTGACTGGAAAACGATGATACTTAAATTCTTTTCTGCTTTTGTTATTTGTGTTTGTACAGATAAAATGCGTTCACCAATGAAGATAGCCAATCAATTCATTAAAAAATGAAACTTTAGCCTCAATGCGTGCAGTATGAGAGACTCTGCCAAGTTGAGATGTTAGACATTCAGTGAGTCGTTATTTCTATTTAGAGTCACAAGAAGTGACGTGTCGTGTCGGGGTTTCCTCTGAGACTATTTATTATTTGATTTCGAAAGATATTAGTCAGTCTGGAAAATACACCAAAAGAGAAGGTCTTGAATTCCTTCCCCACAACAATTGGAGCTTCTACCGAGATTGAATTTGGATTGTTTTGATATTATTGATTTGTGAATTGGTGTTGAAAATTTTTGGAGTTAAGTTGATTTTTTTTTTGTGATTGGAGGAAGTCATAAAACTTTTTTTTTGAGATAATTGTTTTGATTCATTTGTTGATTTCTCATGTCGTTTGAAATTTTGGGTATGGCTGCTGGTTCGAGGATTCCTAACATACCGAAATTTTGTGGTGATAATGAAGTTAGTTTTACGTTGTGGATTCAGCGATTTGAGGCAATGTTGCGTGCAACGGGCGTTAAGAATGATAAGTATAAAGATTTTCTACTTTGCTGCACTGATTCAGTAGCATTTTCACTGGTATCCGAAACGATTTTATCGGACAACACAGTTACGTATGATACATTGAAAAATTTGTTGAAAGAGAAATTTGCAGGGACAGAGTATAAACGAACTCTTGAGACCAAACTTAGAGGATTAGTTTGGAGGAAAAATTTAAATGTGAATACTTTCGTACACGAACTACGAACAGTTATCAGAGATTTATATGGATTGACAGACGCAGACACCATAAACGCATTAGCTACCAACCACGTGGTCAACACTTTGGAAGACTCCTACCGAAAGGAAGCGAAAATTTTCCAACTAACGAATTCCACAGGACTGGAAGCTTTGATTGAATTTTTGAACACTAGATTTTACGGAAGTCAACTCACACCAGACGCAATGCCAGATAGGACGTCAGCCACTAAACTACAAAGTGAAGATAGAGTTGATAAATTAGAAAGAATGGTAATGACTCTTTGTACTAAAATGGACAATATGGCGGGAAATGATTCTAGGAACTATTCTAACAAACCTAAATGTTCTTTTTGTCATAAAAAAGGACATGATGCTTCACGGTGTTTCAAGAAAAAGAAATGCTTCAAATGCCAGAAAACCGGGCATATTTCGAAATTCTGTCCGGAAAACAAAACTGACACGGGGGCGGTTAGAGACAGTGTTAAACCCGCGCCCAGAACCATCATCAAAGTAAACATTGGCGGAAAGACAGTCGATTTCTTATATGACACAGGTTCCCAAGTAACCATCATGACGAGAGAGGATTTTGAGAACCTTCCAAACAAACCACCACTCCACAAAGTTGAACGATCCGGTACTGCAGTAAATGGCACGCCGTTTAATTTCGAGGGTATTGCCTATTTAAATTTATCATTTCCGTCAAATAACGGACAATATACGCTGGAATATGAACCAGTATTAATTTCATCAAACGTAGAAACAAACATTTATGGCGCGCAAACAGAAGAAAAATTCAGAAAATGTAAAAGAGACATGGAGAACTCTACACTTAGCTACACAACCAAAGAGAACGAGAAAGTTACCGTGCAATTTTATCGTGAGAAAATTTCGTCAGTCACCGCTTACGTCAAGGTCGCTAAAGTCGCTTATGTACCACCCAATCATACCATGATGATCAAAGGACGAATAAATTCACCGAAAACCATCACTGGAACAAGCTTACTGTGTGAAAACGAACAGTTACCAGATTGCTTAAATATAAATGAGTTGACATTCGAAAAGGTTGAAAGAAATATCACTATCCCGATTACAAACCACTCTGAGGTCCAACAGAAATTGAAAAAGGGACAAATTGTTGCTGAAATTCGGGAGATAGAAATTTGCCCAGAGGAAGATAAAATTGCAGTGAGTAGCGTTATTAGAGATTCTGCAGAGAAGACTTTGGATACCGAATTAACTGACTCCAAAGATATTTAGAAATTAGAAACTATTTTGAAAACATCTGAGGACGCTATAGAAAAATCACCGTTATCGAGATCAAAACTTCCTTTAAAACACTCAATCAACCTGACCGACGACACACCGACTGTTTGCGCACCGAGATCGATACCGCATGCACGAAAAGAGGCAGTCAACGAGCAAATTCGAACGTTATTGAAAAATGGGTGTATTGAGAAGTCATACAGCCCATATTCTGCTCCTATTGTACCAGTTTTGAAGCCAGATGGTTCGCTGAGATTTTGTATAGACTATAGAAAGTTAAATTCTAAGACAATAAACAATAAATATCCGATAGCACGAAATGAAGACCTTTTAGACGGACTGAAAGGTTGTAAATATTTTTCCGTAGTTGATTTAAAAGCTGCTTATCATCATATCGCTATGGAGGAGACAGATAAACAGAAAACCGCTTTTGATTCACCGCAAGGAAAATTTCAATGGATAGTCATGCCTTTTGGCTTGACGGGAGCCGCTTTTACGTTATCTGCGAACTTATCAGAAGTATTAAAAGATTGTCATGAGTTTGCACGTATGTTTTTCGACGATGGTTTGATCTTTTCGAAAACGAAAGCAGATCATTTTGAGCATATTCGAACGATAACCGAGTTGTTCGCAAAATTTGGTTTGCATATAAATTTTCGAAAGAGCCAATTTTTTTAAGAAAGAAGTAGTATTTTTGGGACATATCGTGAACGAGAATGGAATTCGTGCTGAGAAAACGAAAATTGATGAAATTGTAAACATCAAAACTCCAAAAAGCTTAGAGGAACTTCGTTCATTTTTGGGAATGGTTAGCTTCTTTAGAAAATTCATTCCGGATTTTTCTCATTACGCAGCTGATTTATTTGCTTTGTTAAAGAAAGGAACCCGTTTTCAATGGACAGAAAAACACGCTGGCAGTTTCAATAATATCAAAAGACTATTGTCTGAAAATGTTCTTTTGCTCCACCCAGATTACACAAAACCTTTTATTTTGTTCACAGATGCTTCAAATATAGCCGTGGGGTTTACCCTGACCCAAGAGCATGAAGGAACTTTTTACCCTATTTTATACGGAGGACGTTCTTTATCTATTTGTGAGATGAACTATTGTACTACAGACAAAGAACTTTTGGGACTCTACTATTCAGTCAAAAAGAGCGAATTCTACATAACAGACCAAACAGTTATTGTTTATACCGACCACAAACCGCTGACCTATCTATCGTCGTTTCGTGATATTGTAAATAAAAGATACCGCTGGATAGAATACATTGAGCACATTGGCATTATTATTCGTTACATTGAAGGAAAAGAAAACGTCATCGGTGATTATATTAGCAGGAATTTGAAAACAAACATTGAAACCGAAAAACGTTGGAAACCATCCGTAAATACTGTAAATATTATTGACTTTGAAAAACAATCATTCATAGCCCAGCAACGTAACGACGCTGAAATTCGCGCTGTTTTTGATCATCTGGAGGGGGGAAAAGTTGAGGTTCTATTGATTTATAAACGTCATTTGAGTAAATTGAGAATTGTTGACGGTTTGTTGAAGTATTTTAAAGGGGGGATCATTTGTTGTTGTTCCATCACAATTGAGAAAAGAAATTTTTGAGAGAGGTCATTGTCAGTTTGCAGCTGGACATTTTGGGGTTGAGAAAACTGAGAGGAGAATTTTGGACAGTAATCATTGCTGGCCAGGTGTTAGAAAAGCTGTTGAAGAATTTGTCGGGAATTGTAAAGTGTGTATTTGTACGAAACCATCAAATCGTTGTTTGATGCATTCAGGGCGTAGACCATTCCCGTTGAAGCCATTGGATTTGATATCTATTGATTTCATAGTTGAATTGCCAGCGACAGAGAGTGAAAACAGGCACATTTTAACGATAGTGGATCAGTTTACTAAATTTTTGACTGTTTATCCATGCAAGGATAGAACAGCGAAAACTGCAGCTACATATATCTACGATTTTTCACTGAGGTTCGGTATTCCTCTGAAGCTACTCAGCGACCAATACCCCGCATACGAAAGCGAACTCTTTAATGAATTGATGAAATTATTCGGGGTGAAGAAACTTCGAACAACTGCTTACAACCCTCGATCAAACGGGTTGACTGAACGATTGAATGGTGTTATCAAGAACTATCTCCTCGCCTACACAAACTTTTCGGGAGGGGAATGGGATGAATGGTGTAGAGAATGCTCATTTGCTTATAATACATCCGTAAACAGATCAACAGGCTTTACACCCTATGAACTAATGTACGGGAGGAAAGCTAGAACTCCTCTACACATCTTATTTAACGAACAAAACGACAAAGAATACACAACATTCGAAGAATTCAAGGAGAAATTAACTCGTCTACACGAAATTGCAAGAGACATTATGGACACCACACAGGAATATTCATTAACGTACAAAGACAGAAATGCGTTTAATGATATAATCGAAAAAGACACTGAAGTTTACGTATTTCTTTCAAGAAACAAGAAATTAAAAATGACACTCAAATGGGACGGTCCATTTAAAATAGTAGACGTTCTACACCCAGTATACACAGTTGAGCTCAATAACGGTGATTCTAAATACTTTACAAGAGACAAATTACGAAGAGCTGTCAAATTTCAAGCGAAGAAGCCCATCACCCACAAATACGAACTGAGAAGTAAAGATAAGAATTAATCATGAACTGAGAAATGAATATCAAATAGTCATGAATATTTCGAAAAATTTGGTTTATGTATTTAGATTATATATTAGGACTTGTTTATCATTTAAGAGTTTTGTTATCATTTTTAGGATTTTATGTGTGTCATGTTTTTAGGGGACTGGTCTCAGGGGGGAGGGATGTCGTGTCGGGGTTTCCTCTGAGACTATTTATTATTTGATTTCGAAAGATATTAGTCAGTCTGGAAAATTCACCAAAAGAGAAGGTCTTGAATTCCTTCCCCACAACATTTACGGGTCAAGGTTTTTAAAATTGTTTTCTTTTTTCAGTAATAATGAAGTCTACTGCGCCTGTCGCTCCATAAGATGAAAGACCACCCAATGAGCAACGTTGCACTAATGAATTTGGAATCGAATTGGTTTTATCAATCAGAATGTCTTCAGTCGTGTATTCGTCAATCAAGAACGTCGATCAATTGATGGAACTTTGATATACTTAGAATGTTCATTGTGAAAGAATGGTAATGCGATTCTAATGCTTGTTGCTAAGCTTGCGAACATACCGTATCTAACGTCACAGTGATTAAGTAACGATTCTATCAAGAGGGACGGGAGTTTTTAGGAAGGGGATGGGGCAACAAAAGCGTTACAATCTGATGTTAGTAGCTCCGATATGAAGGGATGTTAGAGTATTAGGTTGCTAGAATCCCCGGGTGTATGTGTTAGCCAGGGGGAGAAAATGGCATGCTTAAATGGGTCAGTCTTTTGACAGGAAGCTATGACGGCTTTGCGTTGACCAAACGCGTTTGTGTGAAATTTGTGTTTGTGATATGATGAGGATGATACTTAGAAAGGGATTTTTCATATTTGTCAGATCTTTCACAATTATTTTGATACATATTTGGTAGTCCAATCTTGTTGCGTTTTACAAGAGATTTTTACTTTCAAGAGAGCTGGAAATAACATGAATTTGAGATAATTTCACATTTTAGTTGAGTAAATACTTTCTTTAAAATGAACATTAAGGAGATCAGACTTATTAACTTTGCTGACCTTAAAATTAAATCTTTTTGTAAGCTACACATATCAGGATCATTACAACTCTTAAAAGCCTGATTTTCATCATTTCAGCCAGTACCTTTCGAATTTCTAAATATTTAAACATCCTGCAGAAGTAGTAACCTTATCTTCGTATATGCGTTTTGAAAAACAGCTCAAACAAAAGAATTTTCATCCTAGAATTTTATCAGAATAAAAATATTTTGATTTCTGTATATCATGGTTTCCAGGTACCTTTAAAATTTAAAAAGCAGTAAAATAGTACAACGGTAATGTTTTATTTCTGCATGTTTTGATTTTATAAAACGAACCCTTAAATATTGAGAAAAACATCCCAAATTTAATATTGGCTGCTTTTGAATGAACCCTAACATGCTTTGAGTGAGAATTACTTTTGGGGAAAGACCCTTATCATCAGTATTCCTTTTACAGCCTGCTTTTCTAAATGCTATTGAAAAATGAAAGTAACCTATACGCTTAATATCTGCAACAATGTTCCCATATGCATTTCTGCAAAACTATAATGCTGTCATTATAAAAATGAATTTGTCAAAACATTCTGCAATTTTCCATTCACCTTTCATTTAAATAATTAAATGATTCTCAAAAAACAAGTAAGACCGCGTGTTCGATGAGAAAAGTTATTTACTGACATTATATATAACAGAGGAAATATTTGCTTGAAGGTTTCGAAGAAATAGCTGAAAGATATTAAAATTATCTTGAAAAAAAACATATAAAACATAAGTATTCGTCAAATTCTACTTTTGCCAGCTTTATGTTTAAAAAAAACTTTCATCCAAGTAAAGGCTTACAGTAGCAGAAATCAAAATTGTTGTAATTTGGTTTAGATTACCTAAGAGAAATTTTAAAATTCTTTAAAATCTTTATTTATTTGCTCTCTTGTAAACATACTGAAATCTGAATTAAAATACTCGTAGTCATCAAAACAAAGGGATCGAGAATTCCTTTCTGAATATTTCTTCATCATTGAGAGATGGCGTGTTTTTTTTGGGTTTTTTTATTGTTTTTTTCGGTCAACGGGTTTTCTACAGTGGACTGTCATTAATGGAAACCCACATACACTTCAGCAACGTGATTTTCTTTCGTTTCTTCTACGTTGCAAAAACATGTTTGTAATGTTTCCTAAAACAAATATTGGGAAAATCCCTTTATAGAATCTTACTGAAAATCTGTGGATGATACGGTGTTTGCTGGTAAGGCGTCAGGCATTAGGTGTTGCATTATCATTTTTCAGCAAGCGAGCGAGCGCTTCTGCAAGTTCTTGCAGTCTCTAACAGATCATGCCCACTCCATAACAAGACGAACTTTTTATAGCCAAGCTAAGATGATTAGCTATGGAGATAATTAGTTCGGCTTGTTATGGAGTGGACATGATCTGTTAGAGACTGCAAGAACTTGCAGAAGTGCTTGCTCGCTTGCTGTAAAAACATTGTAACTTTTTTTATTTTTTTGTTTCGAAAGATGTTGAAAAATTTAACAAGATCCCCTGTTTTTCTTTCAACCTTTGCCGAGATGCCATTCCTATCTCAGCTGTCTTTTCACTCCACTGCATACTCTTACCTCATTACTTGGATACAGAACTCACCTTCATTTCTGTCAACTTTGGTATTCGGGTCTTTAGCTCAGCTTAGAATGCTATCGAATCGTTGCTACTTACCTCTGTCAGTTACCACCATATTCACGTCGCGATTGTCCGATGTGGCACAGTGACACACTTTCGAAAGTTTTTATTTTCCCTTTCCTTGATTGTATCAGTTAATCGACTCTGTATACCCCTCACGAGATTCAAACCACTATTTAGTCTAAACCCAGAACGACCCCTTATACCACTGTGCCACAGACGGACAGTTGTAGATGTTGCAGTTATTGATGTCACTTTAATACTGCTACTGCATGGTGACCAAACTGAAATTAAGATAGGAATGTCTTGCAGTGGTTTCGAACCATCGGTTAATCTAGTTTTAGAAGCACACCTTATGCCAGTGCGCCACTGAGACTTTTCTGAGACTGATGACTTTTCTTCTGATCTCAAATTTTCAAGTTACTAAGTAAATGAAATTCCAAATTGAAGAGTTTGACTGTCTTGAATCGGTTTCGAACCATCGTCTCATCAACTACCAGTTTCACAGTTCACAGTTTCACAATGAGCCACGGACGGATATTTACAAGCGTAACATATATCAATGTCCCTTTAATTCTGCTACTAGATGGCCTCCAAATTGAAGCGAAGAATAGGAATGACTTGCATCGGTTTTGAACCATCGGCTACTTTACTACGAGAGCCACTGTTTACACCAGTGAAACAGTGACACGCTCCTATTACACTGATATTTTGTGTTCTCGTTTTAGGCTTTCCAAGTTAGTAACTAAAGATTTACAACATTGAAAGACTTACAGCAGTTTCGAACCATCAATTAACCTATTACCAGAATGACACTTTATGCCAGTGCCCCACTGAGACATGTTTGCTACACTGACACATTTTGTCCTTACTTTAACATTTCCAAGTTAGAAACGAATTGAGGTCGTAAATTGAAGTGAAGAGCAGAAATGTCTTGGATCGGTTTCGAATCATCGACTGATCTACTATCAGACCCACAGTCTGTACCAATGCGCTACTGAGAGATATCTGTCATGATAATAAAGCTCCAAATTGATGGAATGGCTTGCAGCGGTTTCGAACCATCGACCATTCGACTATTAGAGCCACACTTTATACCAGAGCGCCATTGAGACATGACAATATTATTCCCGTGTTAGCATTTCAAAGTTAGAAAGTAAATGGGATCTGAAGCGCAGCTTGTACCAGTGCACCACTGAAATATGTCGGTCTGTCAAATGATAGATTTTGTTTCCAAGTTACTAACTAAATGAAGCTCCAAATTGAAGTGAAGAGTAGGACCATCTTCTCTTCTAATCTTCTCTACTAATCTACCTTCAAAGCAACAAGTTAAACAACGTCATACTAACCTCTCACTGTCGGTAGAAGTGAAACTGAAAGTCTTGGATGGCAATGTGTTACTGAATGAATGTTTAACTGCAAAGTAGGGATCGCAAACATCTTATTTCGGTTTCAAACAACCTACCAAACAGCAAGGGATATCTTGTGAATAGTCCAGATATCTCATTCGCAATTTGAAATTTGTAACTGATGCAGCAACTAAACGTTTGCTCACGGCTTTTCTAACCTATTTTGAAAGTTCACTTACCAGTGACGCATGTCACGGAATATGTTTTGCATTTCCTTATTAACCAGTGACGCATGTGGAATATGTTTTGCATTTCCTTATTAATTTTCTCACGTATCAGTTTATTTTGTTTCAATGTTTGATTTTGCCAAACTAGCCTCGTTCTGGTACGCCAGCTGCGCAGCAAGGTGTAGCATAAAGAAATGTGACATGGTTTCTAATGTGGTTCAAATCAAGGTCTCAAGGTCTGCAGGCCAGGGAAAGATTTGATACAACTGGTTGCAGCTAATAATGGTGGGATTTCATAATAGAATGGATTATAAACTGTAACAAAAGTGGCTTATTAAAACTGTTTTCTTTTTTATTTCACTTGTGGAAATAAACTGAAATTCGAGAAATGTCTTTTCTATTTAAAAGGAATTCAAACTGAAGTCTCCATCAGACCTTGAGTCGGATTTGAACCACGTTCGAAACCATGCATGAGCATAAATCAGAAGTTTTCACATATTTGTTTGTTGTTGATTTGTAATTAAATCGTTCAAGCTTTATATCGATTGAGGATACATTGCTTCGTTTTCGAATATTTTGTAACCATACGGTCAGAAGTATAAGTTAGTACACGTGATTGTCTCGACATCTCTTTAACTTCAGATATCTAAATTAATTAATTGTGATCTTGGAATATAATAATAAGGTTCAGTGTCACTAATGAAGAGGCGACTATTGAAATAGGTTTCGTCGTGTCGTCGTCTATAATTTTAGAAGATTATTTCCGGTCAGTACTAAACCAAAAATGCTTTCTTAATTTTGTTAAAGTGTGTTGGGATTTCAAACTGAAAAATTGTTTTACACCCAGGGCACGAAATTATTAACAGCAACAGTACGTGCAGAAAATTACTAACAATAAGTACAACGTACTAAAAAGATTCAAGTTAAGACGAGAAGCTAAAATGATTACAATAATTAATTACAAATGTCTCAACTTAACGCTAAATATACAAAAAAGAGTTTGAAATAGACTAGCCCATTACCTATCTGACATAACGCCAAAAAAAAGCAGACACCTAACATACGATATACACGCAAAAAAGTGCGTAAAAATAGAGAAAGTGCTAGTCTGTATTAAGATACACAAACAATATGTAGATACATTGCGTTCATAGAGTCGCTGTGGTAAAAACTGCCAAAAAAACATCGCAATTCTTCTAAATCTTGTTTTAAGTTTGCTATATCCAATCCTTTTGGAGTATGCGAAAATTTAAGGGCTTTCGGAAATTTCGGAATCAGACAAAATCCTATTTGACAAATTAAAAACACTCTCAGAAAGAACATTTCATCTTTCGTCCATTATTAGAATTGATTACTTCTTGCAACCGTTCAACTTCTTTGTTGACAGCTTGATTTTCGACATCTCCATTTTCGACAAATTCATTTCCGACACTTTTATCTTGAACAGATTCATTTTCGACAAACTCATTACGGACATTTTCATGTTTTTTTTTCCTTCAACATGTAATATTTATTGATTTGAAAGGAGCCTTAAAAACATTAAACATTTGATCATAAAAAACAATCTATCTACTTATATAGTTTTGACAGTTGACATTAAATATGGCGGACGCAGAAAGTAAACAAGAAATCGAAAGTGAAAACTTCACGAAAATACTTCATCAAACAGGTGTTTTAAAGACACAGGACTGACTTGCGAAGTAATAGTAGTACTTATTCGCTCACTACGTCCGTTTACCTGCTGTTTAACGTCGTATCGGAACTGAACTTATTCGAATCGTTTTAGCCGTTAACCAAGATATACCTAGTTCTGGGGAAATTGAGAGGTAGGAGTCAATCGGGCCTTGATTGAACCCTAGAACTAGCGAAATACGTTTCTACTACTATTTGCTACTGAATCTACGTAAACAAAATGCAAAGTCAATTGAAAAATGGAAGTAACGCAAACGTATCAACATTGTTATGCTTGAACTGTCAACGTATATTCAAGAATGTATCTGGTCTTAAAAATCATCAACGAGCCTGTAAAGAAAAAGTAACAGCAGAAAAAAGAGAAACAACTATTTTAATATCAAGTACTGGAGAGACGGACAGAAGGTTATTCGAAAAAAAAGTGATTGATGCTTACGAAAAAATGACAGTATGGAGACGTAATCTTTTTCAGTTGCCTAAAGGTAATTTGGGTAAAAGATTTCTTAATGAAATGACTGCAGCAATTAAGCTTTGGAACAATAACTCAGCCATGAGAAATATAAGTTTGAAAATTCTCATGATTCTTCCAAGCCTATTATTGCAAAAAAACATCACCAAAAAGCTCCGCTCAGGGAAACAAGAGCGCCTTGGAAAGAAGGCTTGGCACCTGGAAGAACAGACAGATTTCGCAGCTTGTCGCTGAATGTCTAGTGATTCAAAGCCGTATGACGAAAGCTGACAAAACCAACAAGCAAGACCTGGGAAGATCATTTTCAAATTTAATGCTAAAGGGAAATGTTAACGGAGCTATACGTCTTTTAACGTCAAAGCAATGTAATGGTATCCTTCCCCTCAACCAAGAAACTATGGAAGAACTCAATATGAAACATCCTGAACCTAAACCACTAAATGATGACCTTTTAATTCAAGGTCCTGTCAACACCATTCATGGTATAATTTATGATTCCATAAATGAAGAGAGTATTATGAAAGCCTCTTTAAAAACGAAAGGCGCAGCTGGTATATCCGGGTGGGACGCTGATGAGTGGCGTAGAGCACTATCCTCAACACTTTATGGATCAACTAGTTCAGACCTTCGGAAAGAGATATCTCAACTGGCAAAAGCTCTAAATACAGAAAAGATTAAAGATCCAGAGAGCCTGGAAGCACTAATGTCCTGCCGTTTAATTCCATTGGATAAGAATCCTGGCCTTAGACCGATAGAAATCGGGGAGGTTTTGAGACGCATAATTGGTAAGGCTGTAATGTCCTGCGTCAAAGATGACATCATATCAACTAATGGCAACCTTCAACTATGTGATGGGCAAAACTCGGGATGCGAGATAGCTGTACATTCAGCAGTAGAGGCATTCAATGAAAACGAATGCCAAGCTGTCCTTCAGATCGATGCATCAAATGCTTTCAATTCGATTAATAGGGCTACGACACTCCATAACATTGATATCTTATGTCCAGAATTTTCGACGTATGTTTACAACTGCTACAATAAATCGGCTCGCTTGTTTATAACGGGTGGCAAAGAGATTAAATCACAGGAAGGCACAACCCAAGGGGATCCTGTAGCGATGGGAATGTATGCTACTGGCATTCTTCCCTTACTTATGCTGAGAAACACGAAAAATGAAGATTCTGTCAAAAAAATTGCATATGCTGATGACTTTACTGGGATAGGGAAACTTGCAGGCTTGCGTTCGTGGTGGGATGGCATAATGCTACATGGTCCTAATATTGGTTATCTCCCAAAACCAAGTAAAAGCTGGTTGATTGTTAAGGAACCACATTTCGAGGAAGCGACGAAAGTATTTCAAGGAACAGGGGTAAAAGTAACAATGGAAGGAAACAGACACCTTGGCGCAATTATCGGTAGAGATGAATATAAATGTATCTACATCAAAAATAAAGTTAAAGACTGGATAAAAGAAATCAAAGCGCTATCTGAAATTGCTGCTGCTTATCCTCACGCTGCATACAGCGCCTACGTTAAAGGCTTTCAACACAAGTATACCTATATGATGCGCACTGTCCCAAATATAAAAGAGTTATTGAAACCTCTAGAAGATGCCATTAGACATCAATTCATTTAAAGTCTTCTAAATGGCTATGAATGTAGCGATATATAACGTCTCATGTTTTCGCTCCCAGTTAAGTTTGGTGGACTGGGAATTTATGATCCCACGGAAAGATGCCAGATCGAATATGAAAATTTAAGAAAAGTAACGAAATCAATTTATTTATTTATTTATTTTATTTATTTATTTGGTATTGTTTTACGTGGCTAGCCTCACTCAGTTGCTATTGCATCTGCTTTCCAGGAGGGGCCACGGCTTAGGTTGGAGGCTCCGAAGTATTTGACACTCTCATGAGTGACACAAACCCAATCAAGGGCCTGTGCTCTTCTGGATGACCTTCCTGCAACACCCGATGTATCATCTACCCAATTTCCCTCACATGGCATGGGTCGACCCGGCGCTATGGTACATTCACTTGCGCATGGTGAATCGCCGCCAAGGGGAATTGAACCCCGATCTCTCGCATGAAATACGAGAGTGATAACCACTATACTACGGCGCCATGGTATCGAAAGTTATAAATCAAGATGATTTATACGATAAATCAGTTGAAAATGATCAACAGAAAGTGAAAAACGATCTGAAAAACAACAAAGCAAGAAAAAATAATGAAAATTTACAGTATATAAAAGATAATTTAGCAAGTGATCCAAAACGTTTAAGAGCCCTAGAAGCATCCCTGGAAAACGGAGCATCAAGTTGGTTGACAGTATTGCCATTAAAACAGCAAGGTTTCTTATTAGACAAACAATCGTTTTGGGACGAAGTATATATTCGATTTGGTATCCAGTTAAAAAGGCTAAGTACACATTGTGTATGCGGAGCCTCGTTCACTGTAGAACACGCACTATCGTGTCCAAAAGGAGGCTTCGTTACTTTGAGACACAACCAAGTAAGAGATTTTACCGCAGAAATTTTATCGGAAGTATGCAGAGATGTAAGAACTGAGCCAGTACTACAAGAACTTACTGGAGAAGAACTGCCAAAGTCAACAATAACAACAACCGAAGCGAGAGTAGATGTTGCAGCGCGAGGATTTTGGATAAGGGGACAGATGGCTTATTTTGACGTAAAGGTTTTCAACCCAAAGGCCAAAGTCTACCTGAACCAAACCTTGAAAGCTGCTCATCGAAGTAACGAACAACAAAAAAAGCGCTGTTATGTGAACCGAATAAATCATGTCGATCAAGGATCATTTACACCACTGGTATTCACATGTTTCGGAGGAATGTCAAGGGAATGTCAGTCGTTCTATAACAGACTCGCAGAAATGCTTGCTGAAAAAAAGAGAGAACAGCCGAGTGTCACCAAAAGTTGGTTAAGAACAAAACTCAGTTTTAATCTGCTAAGATCGCAGCTCATTTGTATCAGGGGATCAAGAGGGATACGAAAAAGGATTCAAGTGGTAGATTCGTTATCTGATACCGACTTGAAAATTATCGCAGAAAAGTCGATGATGGAGAAATAAATAGAAAAATAACATTGTTATAATTTTATATGTAAATATGTAAATTGTACTACTATTACGTTTCTGGTTGCATTTGCTAACTTAAAGTGAAATATTGCATACGTATTACAAAAAAAAAACAAAAACAAAAAAAAAATCTACTTATATATATACCAGTGGGCACATTTGTTAAAAACCGCGAAGGATTGCATTTCTATAGAAATATACACACTATTTCAATAAAAATGCTCTTCGTCACCGTGACCGTCACGGCTTACACGTAAAGATTCTTGAAAAATATTTCTTTTAAGCAGGTGTTTTATGCTTTAAATTTAAATTGCACATCAAAAAGTCAACGCGGTCATGAATAATTAATGAGTTTGACACTGAAACTTGACTTTTTGGTGTACAATTTAAATGTAAAGCATTAAAACAAATGTTTAAAAGAAACATTTTTCAAAAATCTTTACATCTAATCAACGTCTAATCGTATAATACATTGCATACGAGGTTCGCATCGCCACTGCATTCTAGAGAATAGACCTCTTCGGAAATTACGTCACCACAGATCTTGCCTCATTTCTAATGTTTTAAATTACTAACGTAATCAAAAATGATAAAAACGTTTGAGTAACATTTTCCACTCGGGTATCGTTTCTTTTCAAAAACGACACAAATGCCATTAGTGTACAGTTTGCGAGGCAAGATCTGCTGTGACGTAATTTCCGAAAAGGCCTAATATGAGGAGAAGCAGCCGTGCCGACTGCTCCGTCTCTTGCGAATCCTATTGTTATATTTACTGTTTGAAATTAGTATAAATACATTGTTATCTTGATTTATATCGATTGATATATAAATTAGCTATTAGGCAAACTTATTGTTTTGATTTATTGAATATTTGATTTTGTTAACTTTTGTATCGACTTTAAATAAAGAATATAAATAAATAAATATACATAAGTGACAAATTATTTTTTATTCAATTTACTGACAACCCATGCGAGAAGAAGACTGAACATTATGGACACATATGCTCCAAACTCCAAACAAGCCATACTGATTACTTACTTAGAGCAAATTTATTGAAATATTGTGTATATTTCTTTAGAAATGCACTCCTCCGTAGAGATTTTTCAACAAATTTTTCCACTGGGTAAGCCTTCCACTTCATCATGTTCAGCAAATAAGCCACGTATGCAATGTATTCCAATACAACCAACTGAATCGTCAATCTTCATGTATAACTTAAAGAAAGAGCTGACTTAGTTAGTATCATACTTTTTGGTGAAAAACCTTATGATACTGATCGAGAAAACGAGCCAAATGTTGTTTATAAACTTCATAAACCAAAAAAATTTTACAAGATTTGCATCATAAAGTTTTTGAAATTGTTTGATGAACTATGTGCTTGTTTTTTCTTTGTTATTTACTCGTGCCATCGTCCTTGTTTCGGTTGAAATTTCGTGAGGTATTTACATAAAATATAAAATATAAAAGAACACGGATTATATACTCCTATTCATCAGTTACTTCATAGCTGCCTCGTTTTGAAGCTGATGATACACAATCTGACCATCGTGACCGCTAGAAAACAAAAAATAAACTTATGTAACAACTGCCTATCAATACACACAGTTCTATAACTATCCATATCTGTCTTGTGCATTAGAAAGTGTAAACAAACACCATTATTAACAAAGGAATGTTTATAAACTCGAGCAGCTTTTGCAATGACTTTGTCGAAATTGTTCTGCCATCACCAGTTCGTATGTACGAAATGCCTAAAAGAAAACATAAACAAACTCCATTATTAACAAATAGCCATCCATACAAGCTCTTACGAAAAGACTTTGGATTTTTGAACGGAGACGAAACTCAATTACGTAAGAAGCGCTTATGAATACACGCAGTTTTGGGGATAGCCAATGCCTTTATTGGATTCAAGAGGTCTTCCTGCACTATATATTATCTAATTCCAACATTAACTTTTATGTGCCGGAGGTCACCCGTCGTTAGGCTTCCTAAACAAAGCCTTATATAAATTAGTCCTTTCTTGACTAAGAATTACGCTTACAATTTACAAGTTTACAATTTTTGTGACATATATATAGGGAAATATCTATACAAAAGAATAATTTATAATGGTAAAAAAACAAAGAAAGTATAACTGAGTTAAAATAGTTCAATAGACATGTGTTTTGTAGGTTGGTCAGGCTAAAATAAAAGGCTATCCATGAACGTCAATTAAAAATAGATGCACGTGTCAGTATGAAAAAGTTGTCAAATACGAGGGGGGAGAGCATGTAAGTGATGTAAAAGTCTGGTAACCAGTTTTAACTGCTTTTTCTGTCAAAGGTGATATCCCGAGATTCAAAATGGCGTTTAGATTTGCCACAATAAGTGACATTGCAACCACTACACCAAAACGTATATGCAAGTTCTGAACATAGAAACTTGGGGATTCTGCCTTTGAACGAAAAACAGTTACTTAAACGAAGATCTAAATACTACCTTGAGATTACAGCTCTTAAGGGGAGTTCTTATTCGAGGCGAAAGTTATTATTTAGATTCCTTTCTTAGGAGTGATGGCTGCCGCAGGTCATTGTCGAATGACGTTTTTTAAGAAACTTTCTTATACAAAAGTCAATGAAGCCAATTGGGTATCCATTTCTCGTAAGAATTATTTCAAGCTCAGATAATTACTGATGAAATTTATTAAAATCAGAGCATAAGTAAAAATATATATATAATAAAGTTAATATCAAATCAACAAATAAGTAGCAGGAATAAAGCTAAGAAAATTCGTATGAAAGTAGGTTTTCTGTAAAAACTAGTTGTAAAACGATTACTTTCTCTACCAACATCAATATCAAGAAATGGGAGGTTATTTTCACGCTCCTCCTCACATGTAAAAGTAATCTTCCGATGACGAGAATTCAAATAATTAAAAACAAGTTTCATATGCTCTTTGCAAGAAAAGTAACAAAAATGTCGTCAACATAACGTAGGTCTGCAGGAGCCAAACCTTTTTATGGTGACACATTAATGCTAAGTCTTAATGGGGAACCCATCGATCTGTTTGTAATACGCACCATTACACAAAAAGATTGATTCCACAGGTGCCATTTCAAATGATTTATGAATTCTATCTTTTCAGTGCCAGAAATAATATCATCTGCAATAATCTCAATGTCATTCAATATAAAATCAATGGTTTCTTCAAGAGGCATCTTGGGAATACATCTTTTTAAAAACAACGAACTAACATCAAAAGTTGCCAAATGGCCTTGGCAAATTTTGCTAAATTAGTTTTTCAGCAAAAGTGAAAGAATCTTTAACAATAAACTCGTTGACTCAGAGTGGGGATAGCAACGGTGCAACAAATTTAGCTAATGGAGTAAAGCTAACAAAATGAACAAAATGAAGGAACTCCATTTTTCATAGGTTTAGGAACCTTTGCAAAGTCATCCGCAAACCTCAAATCCTCAACCTCAAAAGGAAGCAGAAAAATGGAATATTCGACATTAATTGAGGGTATAAGCAAAGTCTAGACTTTTACAACCAGATAAATTATACAATGAAAAATTGAAAATTATTTTATCTGGGTCATGTCCCTTGACTTTGTCTTTATGCATCAGCTTTCTCTTTTGTACGGAATCTGCATTGCGTATTGATTTGTCTTTCTGTGCTAAAAACAACGTGCAGATATGAATAAGTCAATATGAATCATTATCGAATTTAATGATTTAATGATTTAATTTCAATTCATTACTTAATACTCTTATGTGACTTTTCTTTGATTTACAATTTCTTGACTTCGTAATTTGTTCTGAATTGGAGTTTCTTTGAAAGAAATCTGATAACCTTGTACCAGATCTAAAATTTGAGCATCTTTGGCTTACATTTTCCGACTTGAATGAAAATGTTTTAAACTTCCTACCAATAGAACTTTCGGAATTATAAAAGGCATAAGAGTTATTTTTTAATGTGATAAAGGAATTGTAAGTTAGAACAACTGAAATTCTATTTTTTTGACCCAATAATGTGAAAAATAACTTTGAAATCAGTGATTAGGAAGAAGGAAAATGATTAACTATGAATGAATGATAAGAAATATGAAATATGAAAATAAAAAGAAATATTATTATTAACAAATGTATCAGTAAAAGCCAAACCTCATCTTACTTTATTTTGTATTATGTACTTCTAGTATTTGGATTGCTTCCTCATATTTTCCTTGTTTACTTAATTCATTTGCGATGTGATGTTTCGTTGTCAGCGTATCCGGATGCTCCACTCCCAGTACTGCTTTTCGTGTTTTTAACACTTCTTTGAACATGTGGATTGCATCCTCATATTTTCCTTGGTTACTTAATTCATTTGCGATGTGATGTTTCGTTGTCAGCGTATCCGGATGCTCCACTCCCAGTACTGCTTCTCGTGTTTTTAACACTTCTTTGAACATTTGGATTGCTTCCTCATATTTTCCTTGGTTACTTAATTGAACTGCAATGTTATGTTTCGTCGCCAAGGTACGCGGATGCTCCACTCCTAGTACTGCTTCTCGTGTATTTAACACTTCCTTGTGCATTTGGATAGCCTCCTCGTATGTTCCTTGGTTACTTAATGAAACTGCAATGTTATGTCTCGTCGTGAGTGAATACGGATGCTCCACTCCCAGTACTGATACTTGTGAATGCAACACTTCTGTGTACATTTGGATTGCTTCATCATATTTTCCTTGTTTACTTAATTCATTTGCGATGCTATGTTTCGTCGTCAGCGTATACGGATGCTCCACTCCCAGTACTGCTTCTCGTGTATTTAACACTTCTTTGTACATTTGGATAGCCTCCTCGCATTTTCCTTGGTTACTTAGTTGAACTGCAATGTTATATTTCGTCGCCAGCGTATCCGGATGCTCCACTCCCAATACTACTACTTGTGAATTCAACACTTCTTTGTACATTTGGATTGCATCCTCGTATTTTCCTTGGTTACTTAATTGATTTGCAATGTTATGTTTCGTGTTCAGCGTATCCGGATGCTCCACTCCCAGTACTGATACTTGTGAATTCAACACTTCTTTGTACATTTGAATTGCCTCCTCGTACTTTCCCTCGTTACTTGATTGATTTGCAATTCTATGTCTCGTCTCCAGGTTATTCAATATCTGATATGCCAGTGCTAATATTTAAAGTCAGAAAAAAATAAATTTTTCACAAAAATTCAGAGGAATCACAGAAATAAAGTATACTTAGAAAGCAATCTGCCATTTTAAACACTTTTGCAAATCATACAATGTGAAGAAAGCAAGTCAAAGATATTTTTCAGATATGCTGGGGAATAAGTAGTAGATGATGGTGGTGTTTCAAGAGAGGTGTGTACATGTGTGTAATATATATTCAACAACTGGGATATGTAACGCAATAGCAGCTCGTTTTACTTTTTTTAGAGTACCTCAAGTCATTAAGAAATTTTGAAGGTTGTATATCATATTCTACATACTAAATGCCCTGTCACTTTATCATTATTTATCTGCATGCTAGAAATATCTTTTATGATAAAGAAACAATGCCGAAACATATGAAAAATCATATATCATTAATCACATAATGTATTTTAAAACAGTATACAATGAAAAATACAATGAAGAAACAATATATTTCAATGAAAGCATAGATAATCTAGAACTGCTAAAACTGTAAAAGTGTGGAACAAATAGCAAAACATTAATTTCTGCTTGAGCACTTAGATTCCTGGAATGACTTTTCCTGGAAGAATTCTTATGATGTAGGGTTTCTAATAAACATGACTTCTTATAAAACAAATAATGTGTCCAAACAAAATATGCCTACCATTAGGTTGTTTGTATTCATCCTCATTGTACCTAAAACAAAATACAATGTTTGTTAAGTCTAGCATTTTGGACTTGAGAAGAGCCTGGATTCTAGTAAAGTCTTTAAGGTACTCAAGTTTCCAAAATAAGGTGCGTAACTATCTAAAAACGCAATATTGTTTGCACAGAGGATACGCGATATAAAAAGGCTGACATTCTTGATGAAATAATCTTAGCATTGTTACTGCATGGCAATATCTTCAACTAGCCTTAAAAAAGGAGAAACCACCCAAAACTTGGATTTACAGAAATCAAAACTGATAAATCACCTGAACATGAGAGAAGTATAAGAAACTTACGGAAAGGTAATCTGAAGGGGTTCGGATTCAATCTTTGTTATTTCGGAAATGCTGGAAATTTGCAACATACATTCTTCAAGATGATTGATATCGATGGAAAGTTTACGATAATTGTCTGCAATCAGTTGCCAATTGCTCTCCTGTGAGTTTAACTTCTTCATACGAATAACAAACTGCTTTTCATCACTTATCCATTTAACACGATAAGCTGCACTGGATATTTTAGTAAAAGCCACAGGACGAGTCACAGGAAGAGGCTTGCCAATGCTTAAACAATATAACGAAATTAAAAGACGTTTCGCACAGCAGTTTGTGAGTGTCAGGGACGTATCCAGCCTAAATTTGGGCATAGCGTTTTTGTTTAGTGACTTAAACCTATGAGCTGGGGGGTCTGGGGGGGCGCTGTAAGCCCGCCCAGTGGGGTACGGGGCGAAGCCCCGAGAAAATTTGAAAATATGAGCTCTGAATGGCGCTGAAGAATGGGTACAAAGACACTTGGTAGCGAGGCAAAATCTCTTGGTTACAGAGAAATTCTAATAAAATTATCACAAAATAATTTATGAAAGCAGAAAAAAGTTCAACTTGATAAACTTTCTTCGTGAGGAATCCTTCGTGAGTGAATCGCTCCTTCTTGAAGTAGCCTCGTTTCAATTTTTAAAG
Organism: Turritopsis dohrnii; assembly: GCA_027922465.2. Lineage (NCBI taxonomy): Eukaryota > Metazoa > Cnidaria > Hydrozoa > Anthoathecata > Oceaniidae > Turritopsis > Turritopsis dohrnii. Next base: position 84,131 of record BQMF02000691.1, on the reverse strand, counting down.
CAAATTAGCGGACCACAAATCTGTTGTCAGTGAGTCCATACATGCGAAAATCAGGAGCGAAAATAGGTTCTACTTAAAGTAGTGGATTGATCAATTTTATCCACTATGACCGTAATGCCGATTTTGGTTTCTGACGTTCTGCATTTTTTGATGCATCTCTACCCATACGAAAGCAAGTTGATAGCACTCCGAGCGAGGTGATGATCTTGCACGTTCTGGTGATTTTGTGATCTTCTAATACAGTTTAAAAAAGAAGTATTTCTAAAGTAACAAATAAAAGTTTTTGGGCGCATTATTTTGGGCGCCCATAGCGTTCAAACGCTATCAAATTGTCCCTGGATAGGTCCCTGAGTGTATACAGTGAGTGAAACATCTATAACACGGACACATTTGAAGAATGGAAAATTTCAATCTGAGAGGCTCCTCGTGTTGGGTTAATGGTGATGAGCAATGGCTAAGTGACCGTCAGTCTTATGAGATGTTTGTCTGAAGGAGGCTTCTCTACAATGTAAAAATCAGGACGATCACGAGTGTATTTAGAGTTAGGAATAATATGCGAAAAAAACAATTTGATTTATCGGTTGTTATTTCAAAGACGATGTCAGTGGAACAATGAGGATAAAAACAAAGAGGGTAATCCGCAACTTTGGATTATCCGATATGTTTTGATTATCCCAACTGGCCGTCAGTTCAGATGATCGAAGGCGCATTGTATAAGATCATATAGATCAAATTGTCAGATCACAAATGTCACATGATTCATTTACTGTCATGTTCCATAAATTCCTACCTTTTGTATGTTTCAGCATTTATTCCGTCACTTATGTCTGCATCAACTAGATCAATACCTCTTAATTCCTTGCAACCAACATTAGGGCAATAAACAACTTCGATGAAATTGGCCCTTCTTTTTCTTTCATTCAATAAACTTTGAATGACATCTGCGACAATGGGCCATCCTTTAGGATCTTCCATGTTTTCACTATACAGATACGGTATTATAAGTATCAATTGATCTGTAGAACGAGTACATCCCTCTACCATAGTATGCCTCAGGAAATGTTCCTTAGGTTGCAAGCATAGAATTACTTGTTCAGCTTCCATTCCTCTTGACCCTGCAAAGTTTGTAATTGTAACTTCAGTGTTTTCTTCTTCATCATCAAAGCATTCTTCTTCTTCGTCAGCGTATTTTTCTTTCTGCATCAGTGACTTTATACCAATCCAACCGGGGAAATGAGGATGCCACGTTACATTGAGCATTTTCATTACATTGACAAAAAGAAGAAGTTCATCTGTTGTGTTGCAAATTACCAGAGTAGTGCGTTTCTCTGAGAAATAACCTTTTAAAGCATCATGTAACTTCCTCACATTTTTCCTTGTGACCAAGGTTTCAGATACGTCACTGTCACTGTCACAGTCACTGTTGCAACAGTGATTAAGAAAAATCATAGACGGTACATTACCTATAACACCATGGTCAGGTGCTTCAGGTTTTTGAAAGCTGTAAGTGGTCTTGATGTAAGAATCGTATTTATCACTAGATGCAAACCGCCCATATGAATCAAGGTCATCAGGATCGTCGTAATTTACTGTAATTTCTTCATCGGTGTAAAAATCTTCTTGACTTTCAACTTGATTTGATGGTTTGTAAGTTTGTTCTGGTTGTTCTACCTCTAACAGCACAGAGGTCAGACTGTCTGGCCGTGTATTAACTGAGCTTCTATCCGGAATGGGCAATATGCTGTAGCCTTCGATTTCCTTTAGTATAAACTCAGTGAGTTCAAAAACTCTCGTAGGATTTCTCATACAAGTGTTTAATTGAATAATTTTCATTCTGGTGTTTTTTTCAAGTTCTGAATCACTTATCAGGCGAATTTTCGATTCCTTATCATCACCAAATTCTCTCGTTTTTTCCATGGCTCGTGTAAAGAACACCACTTGACTTTCTTTCAGCATTTCATGATAATTATCGAAGATGCGTCCAAGATTTCTTGATTCTTCTTTATCTAACAATTCTTTGTCAACTTCATCGCATATAAGGTGAAATTGAATTGCATTATGACGATATTTGTTCAGCAAAGCCTCCAATAATACTGATGGTGTAATGCTAGCACTGCTCAATTCTTGAAGCTCTTTAAACAATCCTTTGTTTATATCCTCAATATTACCTGGAAAGACCCTTAGTTCAAGATTTGCCAAGTATGAAATTTCATGTAATATGTTATTGCAATACTTTTTGAGGCGGTTTCTGGCTCCAGATGTTTTATCAAAAATGATCATGTAGGCATGAATTGGTTCCTTGGCAAATTTCAAAACTCTTTCTAGAAGGGCCTTTGCTACCAATGACTTCCCTGAGCCATATGGACCTTGGATAATTTTCCAATTTTCCGTACTTTCTACAGCCATGAGTTGCTCAGGTCTCAGCCAAAGGTAGTTGATGACATTCCTCTGAAGAAGTATGGATGGTTCTACAATCTGTGTTGCAATCGAGGCCAGCAAAAGGGCAAAGAAAGCTTTTAACTTCCGCTTTCCACTTGACATCTCCTCCACATTGTTCCTGAACAGATGGGCATTGATCATATTCTTCTTGCAATTATCAAACCAATCTCTGAGTTTTCTCCAGTTACTAAGAGCTTCCTTATCAAGAATAAGACTCTTTTCAGGACCTCCACCGACGCAAGAATAATTTTTAGCGGCAACACAGCTAATGAAATAGATACTTTCTTGACAAAAAATACTACTGTTTGAATACAACAGCAAACGTAGATATTCATCAGCTCGTTTTAGAAGATTTATGACGTCACTTTCCAAACTAGATTCTGAAAACCATAGGTTATAGACACAATTATGATCACCATCTATAATCAGTATTCTGTCAACGGCATCACATTGTTGAAGCTCTTTCAAATTCACATTGAGTATCTCTGAAACTTTGATCAGATCAAATCCAAGAAGATTGTTTCTTAGTAAATCATATCCATTGATGAAAACTGAACATTTGCTCCGGTTTCCTTTTTCGAATTTTGATACGAATTCAGCAAGATCTTTTCTCCACCAATGTTTCGGTGGAATGGTGTGCTGTCCTGTTATTTCTGATCCTTCAATACCAAGATATTCTTTAAGGAACTTTTCACAGCGAACTTTGTATTCATTAAAATTCCATTTCATAGGAACGTTATTACCACTACATATAATTTCTACTTTTTCAGGTGAAGAAATTTTCTCTTTGAGCAACCACTCGTATGTTGATTCGTGAGCAGTGTATGTAATTATCTTTGGATTTGTGCTTTGATCATTGAGGACTTTGTAGTTAGCCTCCATGATTGTGGTGCATTCCCTAAAATATAATTTCCAAAGTTAACTGCAAGGAGTAAGAAAAAATATGCAAAGAAATTATGGTCTCTATATAATAGAAACCTTGCCATACTACGATGTGGGTAAAGCAATAGATTTAAATTACTTTATAGCTTGCTTTTAGAATGTAATGCTACAACTATTAAACCTCTATTAAATGGACACAATTTACCCTTCCCATAACGTATCAGCCTTTTAGAGGGTTCACTATATTTAGTGCGACTGTCTCCTTTGCGGTCGTTTTTTAAGGTTCTTATTGTGTTAGAAGCGGTAGTACTTACAATCGATGGGTGATTGCGGGGTTGCTATGCCCAAGTGACTTATTGAAATGAGGCTTACAAGCATCTAAACGAAAAACAATTTCTATACAGAAGGGAGCGCGGCATTAAAATGATTTCACTTCTCAGTTTCTAAAATAAAATTTCTTAGGAATAAGGAGTTCAAATAACAGTGCTAGCAACAACCAGCATATAACTAATAAAGTACTGAAATATTCATTTCTTGGTAATTAGATTAACACTTTTGAAAAGACCATTGGAATTTTATAGGACTAATACATTACTGATAGTACATCAACCAAACAATTTCAACGACGTTGACGTTTAAAATTGACTCACTTGAAAACGTTAAATTCTGAACATTTTAAGAGAATCTGCCTGTTCATATTTACACAATTTTACATATACAACCTATATACAACTTTACAATTACATCCTAATTTGTGGTAAGATATTGAAGTAAGTAGCAAGTAAGTAAGTAACTGGGAGTTTTTAGTCCTTCGGCTTCCATCCGTAATGGTTGGTTCTTCCGCCCGCCGACTTGAAACTATTAGCTGACTTACCGCCAGAGATACGTATAGCATTGCTCTAACTTGCCCGAAGGCCAGTGTGCAGTCAGTCGATGGCTCCTAATGGGCTGACACGCTGCTTTTAAAGCGCATCGGAGTGGTGTATTGAGATACGACATGACTGGACTCGAACACGGCTCGCAGCGGTCGCACTCAAAGGTACTAACCACTACACCATCGCTGCACAGACAATTGACCAAGAAAAATTGGAAATGGAACTGTTTTGTGGTATTTCTAATTTATTATACTAAAATTGTTTTAATATCAAAATGCCTTTAAGTGAACAATGCAATAACGTAAAAGTGAAATTCTATAAGAGCGTATGAAAATTACATACCGACAGAGCATAATTTCTTTTCAACGTCATCTATGACTCGCGGAAGTCTACACAACTTAAGGACAGGCTTCAGTTTATCCCAGGTGATTCTTTCAGAAGTTTCTTTCCACTTATTCAAGACCTTCTGCATGAGCGTCTGTATTGTGTCTTCTGATGTTAGAAACATATGCGTACAATCTGCGTAGGATAACAGAAAATGCGCAATTTTCCTCACGTGTTTGACAGCAGCAGACTTCGCTATATCCAGAAAAATTTCGTCACATAGATGTTTGTGAAAATGTTGAACAGGATTATCTGAAAAAAAATGTTCCTTAGTCTTAAGTACATTAAATAGAAAAGCTAATATAAATATTGATATTTTGATATATTAATATATATATATTAGCCGCCAAGGCGGCGTCGCTCGCCGCCCATGTCCACCTTCAGTATGCGTTGGGCTCACAAAAAATAAAATTAAGGATTTACCAATAATAAGTGTGCCCATGTTGCAGAGCTCGAAAAACTGATCAAGAAAATGTATGGGATCCTTTTCCTATGGTCAACCGTTAGAGAGATATCTTCGTTCAAACATTTTGATGACGTCACAGACCCGTCCCCCGAAAAATTTGGCCTAAATTTGAGTTCACCGAAAAAAAAATTAAGGAATTTGCAATGATAAGTGTGCCCATGTTGTAGAGCTCGAAAAACTGATCAAACAAATGTATGGGATCGTTTTCCTACGATCAACCGTTTCGGAGATATCGTCGATCAAAATTTTGATGACGTCATAGACCCGTCCCCCAAAAAAATTAGACCCAAATTTTTCGTCACTCTATCGCCTGTATCGCGGAGCCCAAAAAACGTCAGTTATCCCTATTGGTTACCGAGATAATTTTCCCTAAACGTCGCATTCGATTAGGGTCTCAATACAATGGTTTCACACTGCTGACGTCGCACAAAATAAAATAAAATAATCACTCTCACAACTCAATCTACCATTTTGCGTAACTTACAAACAAACAAACGCACAAACAAACAAACAAACAAACAGAGAATCGGATATTAATATATAGATAAAGATATATTAATATATTAATATATGAACAATTAAACAATTAATTGTTTTTAATTGTTCATATGTATAAATCAAACACAACACACACACTGGACATTTGTTTATTTAATATATTAATATATATAGTAATATTACATCATTTACAAAAGCATGGGAACACCTAAAAGGAAGAAGGTACGGTAACATGATGATGAACAATCCAACGTCAAGTAGAAATGTCAATAAAGAAAAATATCGGCGTCTTATTATTCTTAATAGCAATGTTAAAGTTACTTGTGGTACTTTTTATAATCTTTTATATTTCGCAAAGAAGCTAGGGCAGAGTGTTTCTTATGCAGTTTGCTGTTTATTCTTGTTGTGTTTAACCCATTCTTAGTTTTTGGTGCTCCTTGAGACCTATATAAGTAAAAGTTAAAAATATAAAAGTCTTACCTTGCAATTGTTCAAAAAGGTTGTTAATATCTTCTTCTTTGATTAGGCAACCCAAATTACCAAATTTTATCAAACCATTATTGATGGCTTTAACTGGATCTTCCACATTTTGTTCGAAAACTATCCAACACAGATATTCAAATAATGATCGAAGGTCATTTTCGACTTTTCTACAATCTATGTCGAAACGGTTTGCCAATTCAATATAGTCAACTATTGTTGGTATATGGACTTGATTGATCGCCATTATTTTATGATAAGCTATCCAAACAATGACCTTTCTTCGTTCTTCCTCACCTGATTCTAAACAAGGTATACATATTAAATCTCTTCAACAGGAATTGGTAGTTATTAAAGCACATTTCAAGTCTGATTTTTCGTACCTCTCCTTGCCATTATGCTATTTGCATCAGTTTCAATGGATGTTTGAGAGCATGCCATCTTCCTTGCTTCTTGTTCCACCGCGACTAAAGTGGTATCTTTTGTGTGACTGAATTTTAAGACTGGTGGAAGCTCTTGTGTTACTTGTTGAGCTGTTTGTGTTGGTATAATTTCAGCTTGCGTACGTTTCGTTTCTGTTATGGTTGCTTTTATGACATGAAGAACATTCGATACAGGATGTTTTTGATCATCTAAGGAGTATAAAGTTTAAATTACTTCGATAATAATTCTAAATCAAACAAAATTTACAAAAAGTTGAAAACGCATTATATTCATCGTACAGCAAACTTGCTTTCTTCTGTATAGTCTAAAATACAACTAAAGTTCTTTCTGCTGACTTCATCAATTTTTAGTTCAATTTTTATTTACGTAAATATATAGTTTCTTAAGAACACTTCATAGTTTTATAGCTAAGCTCGAAGCGCGAAATTGTATCTTTTTATTTGACCTGTGCTAGTGTAAATCATCAAGTGCGGAATCTTAAACTGATAAAAAGATTAAAAGAAGGCCAATGAAATTATCTTCCTTATTATTGAATAAGTTTTGTTAAAACGATTTTAATTATAACGGTTTCCTAAACAGCAGTTGCCGCTGACGCCCCAAACGCCTGTCGAACTCCAATCTATCAAAAAGTTGGCCATTTTCCTTATTCAACTATCTGTATAATATGTCAAACAACTACCAGCACACAATTTTATGATTATTTCCAAAAGCATTTTCCATTGTGTCATTTCCCCATTGTATAATACACTAAGGAGATAAGTGAATAGAGGGGATTGATAATTATTGCCACATCCTGCAATAAGGTTTTTCTTTCCTTTACGACAAAACGTAAGAAGAGTCATATGGATAAAGCTCTGTGGAACAATAAGCATAGTTTCCAAAAAAATAATTCAATTTTGTGTATCAAGGCTCATGGAAAAAGGAACATTATTAGCATTATTAAAATTGCAATTATTATATATTTCCCCATGGGGTGAAATATATGTTAAAACGGGCATTTTCCGTCTCCTTCCCCGTTTACTTTTATAGCCGCAGTTCAGCATTGAACATTCGGCTAGCCAAGGCAGATAAGAACAGAGGCTAGTGAACTGAAGTAGTGCGCCATTTTTTAAAGTCAGTGCAGATGGACAGTCAAAGATTTTTGTTCTCTGCCAGCTTCTAAGATGATTTAGGAGATAACACGTTAAACCATAGAAATAATGGTTTGAGTTCAGTGCTGTTCAGTGTACGCTTTGTACTACATATGTTAAGTGAACGTGTGATAACAGAAAAACAATGTTATGTCATGTCACAGATGATTTCGACGATTAAAAAAATCAATCGTCGTAATCGTCTAGTGAACACTTCACTAGTATTTCAAAATACTAATTTCAAAATTGCTTCAAACTCACGATACTTCTTTCTGTATGGATACTTCTTTGAAATTCTTTGTAAAATTTGAAGCACATGCCCACAATAACTTAAAACAATAGAATTGACGTAAAATTCAATAGATTGTTACATACAAAGCGACTACGACGATAAAATATCAAAACTCTTTGATATATTGTCGTCGTAAATGCCAGGCGTTTATGATGATTACGACGATTACAAAAGTGTTCACATTAGACGATTACGATTTACGATTACGATTTAAAGCCAGGGTGAAGGGTTTCTATTTTACATCCTGACAGTGTCGCCCAACTAACAACACATGATGTATATGTATACAACCATATCATGAAGGAAACCCCAGCCAGTTATGTTGCTAGAACATGAGAGAATCTGGTTGAGAGTGCTTCCTGGATAGATGTTCAATCTAACAACAGAAACATATGTCACGTAAATTGTTTTTATATTGTATATGATATTTCATTTCGTAAAAATTAATTTACTGTCAATTTTCCTTACGAACAACGAATGTAAATCAAAACACATTCCAACATATCAGTCTGTAAATTAAAAACACTACGCATCCTGTGTAGTCAATGAAGCTGTAGCACAAACTTCTGCTTTTAGCCATATGGAGTGATTTGGTTATAGGTATATATTTTCACATTACTAAAATCTTTTTTTTCATTTGGGATTTAGGAAGGTCATTCATCACATTATATTCATCAGTATGTTAAGGAGTTGCTGAAAGAATAACATGTGTGAGCATAATATTTTGAAACAGCGATGTTTATTCTAAATACTTGAATTTAATTTCTTAAATTGTCATTCTAAACCATAAAACTAACTGTTTTTAACAATGATCTTTTTAGATGAAACTCAATCCAAGGAGAGGGTCAGCATGCGACGAACGTAGTTAAACCTTCATAGCAGAAGGAATATTAATGCAAGCCATATGCGAAGACAATTTAATAGCTAGAACTTACTCGTACATTTTCATGCTTCCAGATACTTCGATTCCTTACCTTCCTGTGACCCGATGCTTGCCAGGCCAGTTTCTTCACTATAACCAGTAGATTTCCATTGTGTATCATGATTTGTCTCTTCTAAATTAAAAATGGTTAAGTCATCGCTTTTCAGATTGAATTCATGCAGAACAAGTGATTGAGTTTTTGGAGGCTATGTGTTAGGAGAGAGAAAAATTGTTTGTGTTTTCAAGCTTGCATATATCTGCCTTGTTTTACCTTCCAATGTTACTTTATTGGTCATATTATGTATGGTTTCTTCGGTGCTAGTTTTATCGGCAGCAGGTACATTTTCAGGTGGTTTTTTCGCAATTTTTATATGTTTTGAATGCTCTTCCAAAGACTTCTCTAAAATGTAAATAACAAGTCCATCCAATTAAATGATGACCAAAAAAAGACTCACCTTTTAAAATGCGCATTGCATAACGAGGTTCTATGGAGATCTGCCTCAAACAGCTTGTTTTGCTACATTGTTTTTATGGTATAATATATGTGAGCAAACTTTTTATCTTTCTAAATCAGTGTCAAAGCCATTTTAATGTTCTCTTGAGCGACACACTGTGTTTTCTTTTATAAAGATCATGTTATAAAAAACCTTATCCACAACTGTTAGTAGCAGCAAACATTTCTGTTTCGTTGAACATTTCTTTGTTTCTTTCTTAGTTACACGAGATTAAACCGCGTTTACACTGGAGAAAATTGTTACAGATTCAAAAATGTACAGATAGAAAACGTCTGAATTCTTTGTTGTTTAAATTAAGCTGTTAAAATGTAACAGTAATTGTTTTTACCCAGTGAACACACGATGTTTTTGAGACGTCTCGTTTTAATCGAAAAATGGTCGTTTGGTCGTGAGATCATTTTATGACGGAGTAGGGACGTCGCAATTGGGATCTCTTCATGACCTGGTAAAAAGTTTTAAATTTCATTCTGCTGTCATTAAACAGTATGCGTCGAGTAACAATAACATGCTGCATATAGAATTTACATTCGTACCGCATTCTGCCTATTGGTCGTGTGAGGGGTGATTTAACGACGTTTATTGAGACGTCTCTGATTTAAGAATTTAAAATAGACCAATCACAAATACACAAGGCAAAGAAAAATTCCCGGGTTATAAAATTCACATGTTATATAAGAAGTGTCAAAAGTATAAAATGACTTTCTTATTAGAAAAGATGTAATAAGGGGTAATAAGGGGTAAGATGAGTAAGATGAGTCGGCGAGGTAAGTCGGGTCATTATAACTTGAAGTGTAGATAGAGCCTTAGAAACCGATTTAAATAAAAATTAGAAAAATTAATTATGCAGGGCATTCCGTCAAAGTTAAACTGGCAGCGTGGAAATGGAAAACCACCTTGTAAAGATACCAACTTATTCGATGGAATTCACGGTGAGTTGCTGTTTTCTGATCCTGTTCAGCGACTATATTTATACATATTCATACATTTTTGTTGTATTTAGTTTCAGTACCGAAGCATCACAAAAGCACTGAAGATGATGTAAAAAGAAAACTTCCGTTGATGCTCAAAGATGCTCCTGATCGACAAAGAGGTCGGTGAAATTTCAAAACGCTTTAACGAGGGGAGTTTTAAATGTGGAAATGCATGTGATTTAAAATTTCATAACTTGATAAAAAATTAGTTCTTATGTTGAAATGTCAATTGATGCGTTGTAAATTTTTAAAAAGATCTATAAAGGAGACATTTTGAATTTGTATGTTTTGTTCTTTTGAGGATCCCAACATATAGTTGATCTATGATCTTACGAAAAGGAGGCTGTTAATCGGACGTCTTTACGACGTCGTTAAATTTCAGATTATTACGACGTCGTGGAGATGTTGTTTGTTTGTTTGCTGCACCGTCTTTTGAGATTCCTATTTCACGACCATTGAGCGACGTCTTTGGGACGTCTTGAAACGACGTTTCTACGACGACGAACGAGTCATTACGATGCCATGAGATGTCGTCGAGACGACATTGAGCGGCCATTGAATGACGTCTTGAATAGACGTCTCTACGACGACTTTATGAAGTTTTTGTGTGAAATGGGTAGTTTCGGCATATACATTCAAATGAAGACGATATTTCCGAAAAATGAATTATTCCCAAGGCTTTTGTACGCATTTGTAAAGGAACATAATGCATGAAGAATTTAGGACGGAAGTAATATTCAAAAGACCAACCTGATGTTGAAAAATTTCATTCAGTGCTTTAAGAAAAACAGCAGAAAATGCAAATGGATTAACATTTTCCTTTTGTTATTTATCCGTTTTCACTTCGAAACGGCAACAATGACGGACTTCTAATGTAGACGCTATCCGTGATAATTTAAAATAACATGACTCATGAATCCGTAGTAATTTTCTTTAGTGTAAACGCTGTTATTCAACTGAAAATTCAACTTACCGCTATCAGTGCCTTTGAAAAAGTATGCATAAATGATAAGCGAAATGATTGCAAGAATGACATATGGTAAGACAGTTTGAAACATAATGTCATTCACTGTCATTTCGCAGCCAACTGACCAGTTTATAGCGTTCACCTCTTGTTTTCAGGACATCGGATGATATCTAAAATGAATATACTCTGCCATATCTGTATAAATATACCCAGTTATAAAATTACAAAACAGATAAATTTTAATTAAAAAATTCCAATTACATATATATGTATATAGGAAATATTATGAGAAAAGTTACGTGATTTAATTGGTATATAGAGTATAAAGGGCTGATGGAGCAATATCAACAACAAAAAGTACCATTGTCAAGCTAACGTAATATGATCTAACATTGAGCCATTAAGATCTTGAAAACTTTTTATGGTATAATATACAATAGCTTTAGCAGTCTGGGAAGTTTCTAAAAAAGAGTGCCACTTACTTTGTTTTGAGATTTTTCACGCAGTAAATATCCACTAACACATCTTACCACTATGCAACAGTACAGTGTTTTATTGCAAAAATAGCTCAGTTTTCTTGCTTCAACACGTCAGCAAACTTTATTTGCATATCACAAATCAACACACCAAAAAAGTGAGCACTTTTTATTCAACTTGAGTGATTTTCTAGAAGGAAATCAAAATAATCATTCAATCTCACATATTAGATTCGACCCAAGTTAGTAGCCTGCATTTAAGTTTCTGTTTCTGTATAAAACGTTTCTTTTCATATTGACTATTAAAGGTTTGTGTTCACGAATCTAGTAAAGTTTGAATCTTCCAAAACACTTTCAAAAAGACACAGCTGAACTTGTTTTCAAGATAATGATTTAAATGACAATATTGGAGAAAATCAGTGTTATTCGAATTAATAGTTTCCTACTCCCTGCAATATAAAATTCCTTTTAATTTTTATCCCATGTTCGTATATTCGTGTTTTTGTGTGATTTTCAACGAAATACAGAATTCCATCTCTCTTAATAATATCTCTTCGTTGCAAATTAAATATGCTTACCTTCTTGTCATGAGTGAGTTACAGTAATTCGAATCTACATCATCGTATTAGGAAACGTAACCCAAATATTAACAACGCATCAACTCTCGTTAGTTACAATAAATCGTATGAATAAGAAATACGCATATAAAAAACTTTATTTTGATATCATTTACGATAGAAAATCCACAGGCGAATACAAAATCTATGACAAAACACTAGAAATATTCCATTGCTTTTAAAACATGGGAAAAAAGGTTAATCCTAGAAAAATGTGTTGTTATTATCATAGCCACTAAATTAAAATCATTACAGCCAGCTTAATCCACTGCATTTATTTTTCCTCATTAACCTTTTTTGTTTGATAACAATTAGAATTTATCACTAAGGTAATTTTCATAAATATCAATAATGTTGATGGAGAACTTTGTAATAGAAAATGATGTCACATTAGAGAATAACGCTGCACCATGGTTTCAATATATGTAGAAAGTAATATTGATTTAGAACTTAATGTCGCGTCATAATAGATCTTTCCCGAATTTTTGTTTAAACGATGCATTGTGGCCGAGTTGTCGTGTCTATCCTCGCTTTTAATATTTTAACTACTTCTAATTATTGGAATGGCAATTAAGAATAATAGAGACTATCATTAAGTTATAAAGTAATGAAATCAGTGGAACAATGAATTGCATATAAACAAGATTAGATATGAAACTCGGCCACAATTCAGTGTTTAAACTGAAATTCGGGAAAGGTCTATTAGTAAGCTGAAGAATGAAAAAGACATATATTGAAACTACGGTGCGGCATTATTATCGAATGTGACATTATTTTCTAATATTCGTCACTTGGCCAAAAATTCGAAGAATCTGACGAATGATTTTAAGTCGACGAAAATTTCGGCCTTTTTTGAAATTGCTTTAATTGCCTGTATGTGTGCAAGGCGCGCTTATTTTTGACGATGAAACCGGTAAGTGTGAACATAGCCAAAGATGTTTCCAAGTGGCGGCTTTGAATTATTGGTAAAAGAGACATAAAACTTTAAAATTTTTGAAATGGTCGGAATGTTTCGTCGGTTAAAAATATCGGTCGGCACAAATTTTCGTCACCTCACAGAAAATTCTTCGTTTTCGGCCGACACGTGTACACGTTACACACGCTTTGCATTTTTTTTATATAAAAATAACATATATTTGTTTTGGTGTGTGTTATCAGTTCCAAGCCAATCTACTTTATTGGAAAGTCAACCAAAAAAACAAGTGATAATACAAGTTTTTACTTTTTCATTACATCACATCTTTTTTCCTAGACCGACAATAAATCCTAACAAACACGATTGTTTTGATTACATCAACCTGCGGTGTGGTCCAGTTTGTTTTTGCTTCTTTATTACGTTCTCTCTTGGCTTGAAAGATCATACCTATACGTTAATAAATATTTTCTACAGTTTTGTTTATATAATCGGTTGGTACGTTACAGAGACACAGTTTTATATTAGCCGAAAACATTTCGAAATTGCTTCAAGTAGCTGACGTAATTAAGAACATTTTCTATAGGATTTAAATCAGGACTTCTTGCTGATATATCTGATATAAGCTTTCGGAGGTTCATCCTCCATGATCACGTATATACACTTTCCAACAAGCTTCACTATGACCACGGGTTTGACTATAATTTTGCCGGACCAAAGTTTAGAGATCGTTGATAGGAGGTGGTCACTGTGCACGGCAGTCGCTATTAGAGGCTTCACTGTACTTTCACGAGTGCCTTACTGTTCCCACTTGGATCTCCGTCTTGAAAAAGCATTCGTGTTTGTCGGTTTCCACATTCAATGTTGACGGAAAGTGATCCTTTATAAGCTGACCGAGCTTTTGACCATTTATTCGATCGAAATACCGCGAACACAAGATGACCCCTCTGTTGAAACTTATACCAGCTATGAAGTTTCCAACCCGATTACCAGATCCAACATGACTACCTTTAGATATGCATTTTGGTTTCAGCACCTGTTAGGGTTAGGGTTCAGCACCGTCTTTTTTTCATGTCATTGTCCTGCATGAATTTTCCTCATCAAAGGGATTGTACTTGTGTTGGAACCCAGCGCCGTCAATATAGAAACCAGACACTTCTAAAAAGAATTTTTCTATATGTTTTTTCGAGAAAGAGAGAATTATGTTTACATGATCCAAAAATTTAGCTGTACAAAGACCTGTTTATATTTTGAAACAAAAAAATCAAATGGTTTAAGGCGAAAATGTCACAATTAACTCTGCCTTTTACGATTTTCTGCTTATCACTGTCATTTAGTTTACATAACCAAACAACCAAAGGTCACACAAGGTTGCCAAACAGTGAAACATTTCATTTCGATAATTCCAGGCAACTCTCCATGAAAATTAAAAGATGGTCGTAAAAGGAAAAACGCCCCTGCAAGTTAAAAAGACATAACAGAAACAGCCTCAAATGGCCTTGCTAGTTTGTATTGAATTTGTATATTTCGGAAGTGATACACCCTTAAATTTCCTGAACAAAGCATTATACGAAATTTGGTTTGAACGACTACGACTCACCCTTATCAATATTAATGCAGGGAACCAAGGCCAAATTTGATTCGATTGCCCCATGCATGACAAATGCCATAAGCGTCCAATTTATTCTACATTTTTGTTTCCAAATGTACCCTATGCCCATTAGGAGACCTAAACGAAATTCGTCAATAACAAATTGCCATGAATGAAAGGTCAATGACAGTTTCAAACCCAAAAAACCATGCCACCCTCCGTTTCATCTTATTCATTAGATGTATGTGTAAGTTATGAAGCGTAGTTAAGCCTTCAGTCCAATTAAATAAAATACGAATGTAAATCAAGTCAATTACTTGACAAGGATCGAATGAATTTCCATTCAAAGGCATCGATTTCATTGATCTGATGGTAGTTACCTTATTGGCCTGGCGTATGACACATAGCAGAAAGGTCCCACTTTTTTGTTGCCATGGATGTATCTTGGTCACCAGGAAACATAAACAAAATCCATTATTTGTGTATGGTCATGAATACAAGCAGCTTAATGCAAGGCTAGCGTCCTTAATGTTCTGTTGAAACTAATTACCACTTGCCTGTTCTAGAAATATTGTCGTTGTCAATATTGATCCATCTCCGTAAGTGTGTTCGACTCTATTGGGTCAAATTTGACAGAATTATCCAACTTGTGTCTACATATGAACCGCATGAACTAGAAAACGTAGAAAAAATTGCATTATGAAGGAATGCCCATGAATGCAAACCGTTTCAGCCTAAGCAAGATTTAAACGGTCATGTTACAAACTTAAGGATGTCCATCTCAAAGTTTATAAAAGTGAATACATCATTATAACCCTGGTCTCGTTTGTAATCTTGATAAAAATTAAGAAGTTTCCCTGTGTATCATCACTATATATGAATACTAATATTGAATGTGGACGCCAGGTGAAAACTGGTGTGATGTAATAGTGAAGTGATGTAGGAGTAAAGTCCCCTACAATAATGGAAGCTCTTGTAAATGGATGAATTGAAAATAGATTTGTTTTTATTTTCATTTGACTTAACAAAACCGATTTTCTACAACGATTAATCAATGTTATTCAAGAGGGAGTTAAGACCAACTGATTTTCAATTGTGACTGCAATTTTTAGACAAGTTCATAATCAAGACATAATTTAAAACGAGATTTGGTTGTTGTTGTTGGGCCTCGCTGGAAAAACATGGCACAAAATCTAAGCAATAGAAACTACCCCTTTCTCGATATCTCGAACTCATGATATCTCGAACTTTTCTCCCGGTCCCCTGAGAGTTCGAGATATCGAGAGTCGACTGCATAGATTGCATTTACAAGTTATATTAATGCGCTTCTCATCATGTTGCGACTACCCTCTAGATCCACCGTTGCAGATAGTCGGATAATGACTGAAGATTTTTCAAAACGTGACATAATATACTAACATTAACAATATCAGTACAACTTGCTTCTTTTGATTCCAATGAGGGCTTTTCACATAATCAACAGCTTCTAAGAGTAAAATACACAAGAAGGACTGATACCTGCATGGACGTCTGTGTTTTCCCAGATCTGACAAATTATTTTTATCAATAAACTTCAAATATGTTTTAAAAATTTACGTCGTTCTTACGATAGCGTTTGTGTGAAAGTTATTAGGTGTGATTAACAGAAAAACAAGTAATCTCTGGAGACTCATTTCATGTAATACCTTAACCCTAGCTCTATTAGGGGGGGGGGGGGGGGGGGGGGTGGGGGGGGGCGATTTGCCCCCCCCCCCCCCTCACCCCCCACCGCTTTCTTGACCGCTGTATCCAAACCGCTTGAGGTATCGGTCTGAAATTTTATGACTTTTCCTCAAATTTTATACAGGTGCAGGGGTGCAAAAAAGAAAATTAATCTGATTTGCCAATTTTCCGAAGCAGGCTGTTTGTTGGTGACCGCTGGCGCTAACCATTTTCAGATGCTCTATCGGTTCACATCTTTACCAAGCCATACTTTAGGTTTTGCTGTAGAATTCTTTAGGCTGCACAATTCCCTTTATCACTGTTGCAATATTATAGTGTTTCTCTTTGTTCACCTTATGTAGAGGTCACTTTTGATTAGAAAATCAATCAATTTTTCATCTTCAGCCATATATTTTCAAGATTCAATGTCATGGTGATAAATCTAATTATCACATATTAGCTCACATATTTACCACACAATTGACCTGAATTTATTATATGATTGTTTCCATTACTTTCAGTTACTAATTGCATGTTATATTTCATTCTAGTGAAGATAATAAACTGAAATAATAGGATAAAATGTCAAAGCGAAAGCTAACAGCAGATGAAGCGGTACAAGATATTCTTCGCTTCGTTGACAATGATGGTGATGACTATGAAAGCAATGATGATCTGGATGAGATTTATGATGACAATGATCTCTTACCATTGGAAAGTGATTCTGATTCTGGGGAATCTGATGAATCTGATAAGGAACCTGAATCTCAACGACCGCCCTGAAAGTTGCTCACGGCTAAACGGCTTGTAAATTCCATTGATAAGTCGATGGACGAAACCTGCTACGATAAACACAATTTTGGTATGGTGGACAATGATAAAGATGCTAAAGTCCTAACTGGTTACTTGGGTCCAAAGACTAATCCCAAAACTGAGAAAATATTTTGGACTAACAAAACGCCAAACACTGCGGGTCGACAACGGTCTTGTGATATCTTACGGCGCACTCCTGTACCGGGAACTCTTCTTCCGCTGGCATCTGGTATTGATTCTATCACTGATGCATTTCATTGTTTGTTTACACCTAACATGGCTGAGCTTGTTGTAAAATATACCAATATCAAGATCCAGTACACACAGGACAATATACTAGATTATCATGACCAGAGAGATAAATATAGATATGTTTTTCCGATAAATCATCAAGAGTTTTATGCATTTGTTGGACTGCTTTACGCTCGTGGACTTTTGGGGCAGTCAATGCATGGTGTCAAAGTCCTCTTCTCTGATATTGGTGGGCACCCTATTTTTAGTGGAACAATGTCAAAAGGTCGGTTCACTTTTCTCTTGTCGGTACTCTCATTTGATGATGCAGAACAACGTCGTGAAGTGTGGAAATCAGACCGTTTCGCGGCTGCCAGAGAACTTACTAATCTTTTCAACAGTACAATAAAGAGTGTTCTAGTACCTTCAGAGTATCTTTCACTTGATGAAACTCTGTATCCAATGAGGCATCAAATTGCATTCAGACACTATAACCCTAATAAGCCAGCCAAATATGGTTTGCTTTACAAGTCACTCAACGAGGCAAGATTCCCATTTACCTACCAAACGATTCCCTATTGCGGTGAGCCTGTTGATGGTAACGGGCCATACTATCTCAATGCCACGGAAGATTACGTAAAGTCTTTAGTTGAAGCAATGCCAGGTAATCTTATAAGAGGGCGAAACATTTCAATGGATCGCTTGTATACGTCTATCCCAACTGCTAATTGGCTATTGACCCGCGATATAACATTGGTTGGTACACTTCAAGCAAACCGTGTTGGACTACCTGATGAGCTGAAAGTCCCAAAAGAAAGGAGTGAATTTGAAAGCACAATTCATTGGGAAAAGCAGCATGGCAACCTTGCTTTGTGCGCATACACGACAAAGTCCAAGTCTAAAGGGAAGAAAAATGTGTTGGTGTTGTCGACAATGCGTCCCTTATTAGGAATAACAAAGGATGATGCAAAGCAAAAACCTGCGGTAATAAAATTCTATGACTTTACAAAAGGGGGAACCGACGTTATTGATATGAAAATGTCAAAGTTTACATGTAAGTCCCTGAGCCATAGATGGACTTTGGTGCATTTTTACTACTTGCTTGATACCATCCGTTGTAATTCATTGACGTTGTTTGCAATCAAACACGGTAAAAATCTGAAGAAAATCAGCTCATTTGAAGTGGGCTTTGAGCTGGCACTGAGTTTAGTAAAGCCATTTGTTGCTGATAGACCACTCAATGGTTTGAATATGAATCAACAAAACAAGATGTCAATTGTTCTTGTAAGAAATGTCAGGGCAGATCAACGTAACCCGGGTAATGGTTATGAGCTCCCACGGTCAGGTTCAAGACAACGCTGTCATGCCTGTTTGAGTGACGTAACTGGCAAGGATTATAAAAAGAACAAGGACAAACTGAAAAAGGTCCAGACAAGATGTCAAGGATGTGGAAAAGCAGTCTGTGAAGTCCACTCCAAGATCATCTGCAATAGCTACTTGTAAATACTTTTCATGACTTTCCGCGTCTTTTTCCTGACTTTCCGCGTCGTTTTCCCCAGCTTTGTGGATGTTTTGGATCGGCCATGTTTTATTCTAGAACACTTTCACTACTATTTTTGTTGATATTGTGTTTATTCTATAGTCTCCATAGTCCTTTATGTATTTTTAGTTTAGAATGAATGATTCATTCTTGTATATCTTATGAAACTTTGCGAAACCGCATAATTTTCTACTTATTTGCATAATTAGTGACGTCATCGCATAAATTAGTAAAAATTTTGAATTTTTTTTTAGCAATGTCTTTTTCATAATCAAAGGTAACACTGTACAAAATTTGGTTTGATAATTCCCATCCAATGATAAGTTATGCACCTTCATACTCAGAACGTTGAATTTTCAGAACTTGCACGGGAATTTGCAAAATCTGTCGCTTCAGTCAAATTTGTACTAATTTTTTGAGTTAATTAGTAAAATTTACTTATTTGCTTTAACATTTTCATTTTGTTTAGTATATGAACAATCAAAAGCTGAAAAGAGAACCAAAAATTTGTTATGCAAACTCATTTTATGACAATTCTGCTATGACACCCATTTTTTACCTTTTTCGGCTAAATTTCGACAATTACTAGAACAATTAGTGACGTCATCACGTGGAAAATCGAAATTTCAAAAAAAATTTTTTTTCAGTCTATTTGGAATATGTCAAGGTATTTTATTATTATTATTATTATTATTAAATCATATATTTGGGATCCATTAATTACAAAATGGTTCTTCTCCCTTCAACTTAAAAATAAAAATAAAAATACTAAAATATTTATCTTTATTAGTATGTAGATTAATATATCGAGATTAAAACAAACTGAATAAAATGCAGGACACAACTTGAGAATGTCATTGATTTGAGTACGACAATAAGAAACCTTATGAAATTGAATTGAAAGAATCTTAGCCTGGATGAACTGGGCAAATAGAGGAAATATAGCAATAAGCAAGCTGGCCAAGACGCACCCTCTATTGGAGATTAACTATAAATAAACCATAAATAAATGTATAAATAGATAAAAATTTAGATTACCACATTAAATATTTCGTATTAAAAGTTTAAAAATAAAATTTTATGGCAGAAACAAAAGTACTAGTATTCACCAAACACACTTGAAAGGGAAGAGTAGCTTCAGCAAATCAGGAAGAATATATCAAAGTTCTATTACAAACGCCATATAATATTATAGAGATAAAACTCTAGCAAGAGCTCTATCACTATAATATCGTTTAGCTTCCCTGTAAAATACCTTTTTATTATTATTAATTACTCTAATAGCTTTTGGTAAATTATTAAAAGTATTAAAAACTTGATCATTACAGGTGTTTTTTTCACCATGATCAACCATCATTTCAATATCTCTTCTAGTTGTTCTCTTAGATTCTTGTAGTTTGACAGGCAGGTATTTCGGCCAGTTTCGATCGTGTAAGGCTGAGAAGCAACAATTTGCAATAGAAAAGTTTATTAATTCACTAATAGGTAACCAACCTAATGTTCTAATCATATCAGGTTCTTTCACGTATCGACCTAATACATAGCTAGCAACCGTATTTTGTGTTTTTTGTAGCCGTTGAATTTGATATTTTGGTAGCTGACTGTATACTACTAAGCAATATCTAATTTTTGATATATGGTGTGAAGCGTTTAAATTGACGAAGACTTCTAAGTGTCGCATAAGAAGATTGAATTACATTATTTACGTGACACGACCAGGATAGGTTTTCATCAAAATGAATTCCCAGAATCTTTTTTGTAGTAACTCTTTCAATACGTTTGCCATTATGCATTACTTTAAGGTTTTCGTTGATTAGATTATGTCTCTTGCTTAGTTGAGTAGTTGAGAATAGCATAAACTTTGTTTTAGGGTCATTGAAGACCAAGCTGTTATTAGAAGACCATGTTGATACAGTTCTTAGATCAGATTCTAATTCTTCTATACATTTTGTTAGATTTTTCGGTTTTGAATAGGTTTGTATAGGGTGGAATCATCAGCATATTGTAAGGTATCACAGGTAACATTCTCTGCAAGATCAATTGTATATAAATTGAATAGGACAGGACCTAAAATGCTGCCCTGCGGTACACCAAAGTTGTTAGGTTTAACGGATGAACTTTTGTCGTCTACTTGAACAAACTGCTTTCTTTCTGAGACATAGCTATGAATTAGATTTAAAGCTTGTGTAGAAAAATCTAGTTTGTGAAGTTTTTCTAATAACGTCAGGTGATCGATCGTATCAAATGCCTTGGAATAGTCGAGTAAAATTCCAAGAGTTACCTCACTGGTGTTCATAGCACGTTGAATATCGTCTCTTAGTTTTAACAATAATGTAGTAGTGGAATGTCCTTTTCGAAAACCTGACTGGGTTTGGTTGTAGTGTGCTTTAACTTCTAAAAAGTGACACAGTTGATGTAATATGACTCGTTCGTAAACTTTGGACAAAATGCAAAGGATTGATATCGGTCTAAACTCTGTAACATCTTTCGCGTGGTCCACTTTTGGTACTGGGCATACTCGTGCTATTTTCCAGGTTGTTGGGAAAACTCTATTGTCGATGCAGGTATTAATAATATGAACCAATGGTGAAGTGACATCATCTACAACTGGTTTCAAATATCGTATTGGAATGCCATCATGGCCTGTGGAGCAGTCATTTTTTATTTCTAGAAGAATATTTCTAACTTCGTCGTAGTTGGTATGCTTGATTTTAAACGTATCTGCATTTACGTCATCGGAGATATTTTCAAAGAATTTAGTAGAATCACATGGTTCATTCGTTTTACCAGTCAAGCGAGAGCTTAAGGATGTAAAATAATTATTAATATCTGTGGGGTGAAGTGTTATGCGATCATTCTGTTTATTTAATATTGTACCAAATGTCATGTACCAAATTTCATGTCAATTGCATGTTCCTATCAAAATTTAGATAGGGGGGGGGGGGGGGCTAAATTGCCCCCCCCCCCCCTAAGGTTTCAGCATGCAAAAAAGGCCTGGGTGAACTAGGGTTAACGCTCCATCTACATTTGAAGATAAATTTAGAAGAGACACTTTAGCCGAATATCCACTTCGGATAATTATCCGCGGACTGGACCGGATCGGTTCGCAAAACAATAGACCACGTGCAAATGTTACATAATATTATTTTAATACTAGCCGCCCAGGCGGCGTCGCTCGCCACCCATGTTCAGCATGCGTTGTGTCACAGAAAAAGTGTAAAAGTTTTTTACAGGCATTAATTTTTTGATTCCTTACATTCAGAAGATTTAAAACCCGGGTAAAAATTTTTACCTAGTTTAACTTTGAAAAGAATGTGTGCTGTGTGAAAATTAGATGACGAAAAGTTTAATTATCAAATATTCAACAGAAACACAAAGTCACATGAAAAGCGTTACAACAATAAAATATAGCTTATATGAAATATTGCTAACACATAATCCCTAGCTTAATGTTTCTCACATGTTCCAAATAACGATCTTTAGTTTTTCTGTCGAATGTGATACGACTTCGTTAACAGTCCTCCAATGTGCTTTTTATGGTTTAGTTCATTAATTCTTGGAAATAATAATTTTCGTCGTTAAAGATAATGTGCGATGATAAGAGTTGCACGAAAAGATGACTCAGCAGTTTTTGTGCGGGAATCCCCACTCAAAAACCATGCTTTTTTTAGTAAGATGATAGCCATAACTGTGGTTCTATGTCAGTCGCTGTGAATTCCCACTATAAGTATTCTTATTAGTATTCTTTTTTCCATTAGTATAGCTACCAATATGTTTAATATTCCCTCGTATATGACGACTCAGAAACCGTTGAGATTAATGTTATTCAAAATGGTGATTTGCTTTTTCAGCAACAAAACAGTAACCTTATAATAGTGAAAAATAGTAACGTTATCGTTGTTTTTTTCGGGTTTTTTTCCCAACTCAGGAAGCTAGGTAGTTCTTACCTGACTATACAGACAAAAACTATAATCATGTTTATTTATTATATAAATTTTCAAAAAAATTAACTTTAAAATCATGAAAAATTATGTTTGATAAATAAAATACAGATGGCTTATTTGAAAATGGATTCTGCATAATGTAAACAATTTAGTTCACTTTGCTAAAACAAGTGCAGCAGGTTCGACTCCTGTGCCAGGCTTTATTTTAGGGTAGGTATATTACCGGTGATAAAGTGACAGATCGTCTGGTAGTCACACATTTGTTTTATTGAAGTGATTGAAAATTGTTCATTATAACTGCTTCTAAATCAAACATATAAAACAAAGAATAAAAACAACAGCTTTATTTTAAAAAAATTTAAACATCTCCCTGATTTGAAGGTAGAAATCAACTTGTCATTATACAAATTTCTAAAGTTGAAGTTGATGATGATGAAGAAGAAAGAGAAGACAACGAGGATAGCATTTTCCAAGTATTATATATATATATATATATCAATTAATTATATTTCTTAATTCACTGAAAATTAAAGAGATACTAGTAAGAATAGTAAAACCTAGTAAAAATAAATTTGATGATAGTAATGAAGATAGTCTGGAAAGAAACATTGCAGTGAGAAGCACATGCAAATGCAAAGGTCTGAAGCAATGTCCTTGCCGCGGTAATGGTATTCCTTGCCTTCGCAGTGCTATTGCTTTAGATCCAAATGTGAAAACAAAGGAAATGGTAAACTTCATTAAATGGTTTTGGTCAAGACTATGGGACAAAATTACAGGCTGTCAAGTCATGTATGTCATAAAAAATGACAAAAATTTGGAAAAAAAAATGACAAAAAATTAAAATTTTAAAGAATAAAATGGCAAAAAACAACGTAATATTGAAACAATTTTATGCGGAATAAACAAAAGCAATGAATGATAGCATGAATATAAAATAGCACTTATGTATAATTCCAACTACAATGAAACCAGGTAAATCTGAAAAATCTGAAGGGCACTACTTGATGAAGTTGTTATAATTCAGGTAGTAAGGAACAAAAAAAACCATTCAGAAATCAAAATCAAAAATCAATTTTCACGTCATTACTACAAACTACAGATTTTGTATTTAAAATTGTATTTTAGTTGTATATATTTAAAATTGAATATTAGTGAAAATGTTCGAAAGAAAAGAGCAAATAAATAATGCCAAAGCTGAGTGTGAGTAATTCTAATTCTATATTATATATACATGAAAAAAATTAAAAACAAAATTTCTTCTTAAAATCTTAAGGCGTGAGTAGGGGAAACTTTTGTGAAAGTTTTGCTTCTTTTTTAAGAAAGTGACTTAAATGTAAGAACCCAATGTAAAGCCCCAATGTAAGAACGAAAAAAGCTCTGAGATGGAAATCTAGCAATAATTTAAGCTGAATAACTGATCTAAAAACGTTTTGGTTTTTTTTCGTAAAAATAAACAGAACTTGAGTTATGATGTTAACTTAAAAATATAGAAAAAAATAATCTGTGAAAAAGAAGTGAAAATATCTTCAAAAATACACAGTTTTACGAAAAAAAAACAAACTGTTTTTAGATATTGACATGTTATGATTTGAAAACGCCAAAAGTATAAGTGTAGCTTCAGCCGTTTTGACAATGAAAGCTTCAAATATGAAATACACACCACATTTTTTATTACTCTTTCTTATTAAGAACAATTTTATAAGAACAATGAGGCTCAAAATGGCCAAAAAATAAGAACAATAACAGCTCTGAGGCTCAAATTTTTTCTGAAATGTTTTTTTTTTCTTTTTTCTCCTTTTCTTGTTGAAAAATGTAACAGAGGATATTCTAGTTTTACAGTTTAAAATTAGAAGAATAAAAACTAGGTTCAAAAAGTAAAGATCTTTTGTTTGGAAGCAAAAAACTTTGAGTCTTTAAAATAGTCTTTTTCAAAAATAATTTTTTCCACCAAAAATAAGAACAACATAAGAACAATTCGAGGCTGGAAGTGGAAAAAAATAAGAACAGCTGAGCCTCAACTCAAATTTCATGGTTCTTATAAAAAAAAGAGTGTATTTCAAAGTAATTTTGATATTATATATCTGATAAAGCAGATGTATACATGGTTTTCTAAAAATATATACTTTGATACCGTATAAACAATTTTAACACTGAAATTAAGGATATAAAAAATCATGCTTTTTTCCCTTACTCACAACATAAGAATAAAATCCACAACCTTGTAAAAAACAAGACATGATTTGAGGTAGGAATGTTCCTCATATGAGAGATGAAAAATCTACTACTTGTGCTGAGAACTCATTGACCGCAAGTAAGATCGTTTTGAGATGAGTAAAAGCCACTCAAAACAAATGGAGTTTGTGTCAAAATTTCATCTTAAAACTTTGAACTTTTGAAGTAAATCCTCCGTTTTTTTGCAATACCCGATTGCGAACTTTATTTTGTTTACCACGCTTATTCGCCATTTTGATTTCAACTAAAACTCTGTCGCTCGTTCCAGACCTATTTTCTATTGTTCTAATGAGAGATTCCCACTGCTGACATCAGCACAGTGCACCCCGCAGCTCTACTTATAACAGTTCATTATCTTTAATAGCAAGTGCATTGCATCTTTATATGTAGTTTGTTTTATTGAATCTTCCGAAAAGTGAATGTGTAGCGATTCAAGACACTCGTCGTGATATCGTAAACGACAAAAAATTCGTAAGATTACTTGCTGTAACAATCCGAACCAAAACTAACAATCTAAATAAAATAAAATAAGATTGAATTTTAATTCCAAAATGTGCACCCGACAACATGTACCACTAAACTTTCATTCACAATTTTCTTTAGCTGACAACACCTTTAGTCGGAAATACTCTCATTTAGATAACAACAGACTTCTTATAGAATAAGATTTGTAAGTGATTTTGTAACGACTAAATAAAGACTAAACGACTAAATAACAACATATTTTCTAACAAACAAAACTATAAAACTATAAATAAACTAAAATAAACTATGGTATGGAATTACCATACACTTGACCGCAAATGACTGATTAAACACCACATTATTCCCTAAAACACAATTTAGAAAAACAATTCGGTAGCTTAAGTAAGTGGGCGCTAATCAGCCATTCACAGTCTAAATTTAATTTGTTGGTTCAGTTCACTTGATTAATTTTCATTCCGAGAATTTTATTTAATGAAAACTGAACCTGAGTGTATGGTAACTCCATACCGTATAAGGGATCAGCCCTCACTTAAAGACAGTGAGGACTGACCCCTTATACTTCATTTCATAATGATTTTTTAATATAATTTGTTTTTTTTGTTTTTTTTTGTGGGGGCACGTAATCTTCTCGGTCACGGCCCCCATTTTTCTTCCATATTTGGAAGGCCCTCCTGGACTTGGAGCCAGGATGGGCCTTCCTATAATGCATGAAGTCTTGTCTTG
Source organism: Turritopsis dohrnii (assembly GCA_027922465.2). Lineage (NCBI taxonomy): Eukaryota > Metazoa > Cnidaria > Hydrozoa > Anthoathecata > Oceaniidae > Turritopsis > Turritopsis dohrnii. The sequence continues at coordinate 57,599 of BQMF02000691.1, read as the reverse complement.
TCACTATAATAAAATGATAGAAAGTTAAGGATCAATTAAGATAATAAAAATACAAATAGTATGGCTTACACGAAAAACTTCACAACTCACAACGTGTGGTCTCTTGTGATTCTAAACAGAAAGATATTTATTATTATTATTATTAAAACTATATTTATACAGGTTAACCCTAACCAACGTAAAAAATATACATTGCTATCAGAAGGGAACCTGTGAATAAAAAACTATGTAAAAATGATAATGCGAATTGGTAAAATATAATTGAAAATATATAAAATATAATTAAAATATATAGGAATTTAATAAAATATTGTTAATGATGCAAAATTAAAAGGCGAGAAGTAAAGAAGACGAATAACCGCACATGAAAGTAGTAACTTGATAAAATAAGAATATTACAGCAAAGTTAAGGAACAACTGAGTATAAAATGTGAAAAACTGTAAACCGAGTAAAATTAAAATAATAATAAAAAATATATTAGTGTATTAGTGTATTAGGGAAAATAAACACTTACTCTGGCTATTTCCTTGGACTAACTGCCCTATAACATAAAAAACAAACACTGTTAATACTACATCTATTGAACTGCATTCTACATGTTAAGAAGGAAAATATAAAACCACCACCATCCGCGCAATTCTCCTTATCTATGAATGAAATAAAACGAAATTACAATAGATTGACAGTAATATCCAAAAGACAGCAAAAAGAAAATAAGAACTTACCTTCTCTGAGCAAATCATCTTCTTCTGAAAGGAAAGGAAAAGTATTAACAACCTAATTACTACATTGACGGTATTCTAGTGATACAGAATTGGCTCAATACTTAAGAAATTTTTACACCGAAGGAGTGAAGATAAAATTGAAAAGAATTGGGAACGGCTGAGGAATCTTTGTAGAAGCAAACGAGCTCTTGAGCCTTAAATTGGGCCTTAAATTTGGTCGGAAAAATTCAGACTCTTGAACTTCTACTTTTCCCAGCGTTTAGTGCAAGTATTAAATCTACCATAATCAAAGGCTGAAAAAGAAGAAAAAGGAAAGACAATCTTGTTCAAAGGAATTTATTTTTTAACACATTATCATTTATTCATCCTGTCGGCCGTCTATCGACGTTTTCAACGTTAATCCTCCTTCATTCATGTCCTTCGTGTCCCGGAAACAAGAAGGCAGTCTGTGAAGAGAACTTTGAATCAAATGGCAAAAATGACTTTAATGTCGCAAACATCAAATCGACCAGATCTGCAATGTAACATATGTGATCGAAAACTAGGATCAAAAAGTGGAAAAACTTATCATGAAAGAAAATGTAAACTGAAAAATTTGCATAAACGTGAAACCAATCCATTGACGTCAACGGTGGAAAAGACAGATGCAGCGGCTTCTCCACGACAAACGATTACCAAAACATGTATAGTACACGACAACTTGACGAGAGAATACCCCGTTGAGCCACCAGATCCCAAACCCCCATTCATTCCATCGTATATGTGGGGAAAATATGACCAAATGAAATTTGAGGAAATGATAAATATTGCATATGAAACGATAGTATATTGGCGTAAAAATATCTTCATGTTACCCACGGGTAACGCTGGAAAATGGTTCATTGACGAGCACACCAGATTGTTAAATGAATGGTTGAATGATTCGCCATTAAAAAGTATTGTTTTCAAAGCTATAATGGTCATGCCGAGTCTACTGCTTCAAAAACCATCAAAAGACAGTAAGGCACGTGATCACCTGAAGGCTCTAGAGAGAAGGCAAGCACTTTGGGAAGAAGGAAACATCATTCAACTTCTGGACGAAGGTACAACAATCCAAAACTCGTTCTCAACTAATACACTGCCAAAATCTATCAAAAATATTTTAAAAAAATTCGTTACATATATGAAGAAAGGAAATGTCAACGGTGCAATGAAATTACTAACAAATAACATGAAAAATGGAGTTGTCCCACTTAATGACGAAACAATACAAATGCTGAAACAAAAACATCCTAAAGCATCAGCAAGCTCTTCTTCAGTGCTACTGCCAGATACTGTGAGAAAGGCGCACCCAATAAGATTTGAAAGCATTAACGCAGATTCCGTTAGGAGTGCAATACGTAAACCTAAAGGAGGTGCAGGACCATCAGGAATGGATGGAGACGGCTGGCGTAAAATCCTAACGTCTAACAGTTTTGGAAAAAGCTCATCAGACCTATGTACAAGTATTGCAGAGGTAACAAAAAGATTGTGCACAGATGAAGAAGCTCCATACCTTGATGCCTTGCTAGCAAGTCGTCTTATTCCACTTGATAAGAACCCTGGAATACGACCAATAGGTATCGGTGAAATTCTACGTCGAATAATTGGAAAAATTGTAGTGTCAACATTAAAAGATGACATCATTAAGTCAGTTGGTCCCCTACAAACATGTGGAGGTCATGATGGAGGCTGTGAGGCTGCTGTCCACGCAATGCAAGAAATATACCATACAGAGGAAGCTGAAGCTGTACTAATGATTGATGCAGCAAACGCCTTCAACACAGTTAACAGAAGCGTTTTTCTACATAACATCCAAGTCGTATGTCCAAGTCTCTCAATCTTCGTAACAAATTGTTATCTAAATCCTTCAAGACTGTTTGTGATCGGTGGGAAAGAAATTCTTTCCGAGGAGGGTACAACGCAAGGAGATCCTGCATCAATGGCCATTTATGCAATAGCCATAATACCCCTAATCCTCCTTCTCCTAGAAGCAGTAACGAATGAAGATGAAAATGTTAAATCAGCAGGTTATGCAGACGATCTATCAGCAGCTGGAAATATAAAATCAATTTTCGCATGGTGGATACATCTAAACAAAATAGGTCCAAAGTTTGGGTACCATCCCCAAGAACATAAGTGTTTTTTAATTGTGAAAGATCAGCATTTGGTCAGTGCAAAGCAGATATTTGGAAATACAAAGGTAAATATCACCACCGATGGTCAAAGGCACTTGGGGGCGGTTATTGGCTCTGAAGACTTTAAAAGAACGTTTGTTGAAAGAAAAATCAAAGAATGGCTAGACTGTCTTAGCACACCAACAGAAATCGCCAAATATGAACCTCAAGCCGCCTATTCATGTTATGTGACGGGTATGCAGTCAAAGCTCACATACATCATGAGGACAATCCCAAACATAGCGACTCAACTCTCTGAGGTAGATGCAGCAGTTCACAACTTATTCTTACCAGCAATTCTTGGAGGTCACAAATGCTCAGCATTAGAACGTGAGCTCATCTCATTACCTGCCAAACTTGGTGGACTAGGTATACGTATCTTCTCCGAGGATTGCAAGTATGAATATGAAAATTCAAAGAAAATTACAGAAGCGCTTGTTAACCTCATAAAAAATCAAATAGCATCTTTTGGTGGGGAAATCATAAGCAACAAAAAAGCAAAAAATGAAGTTCAAAAAGAACGAGTAAAGAGAAACGAAATGAAGTTAGAAAGCATTAGAAAATTGATGAATGATGATTAAAAGTGTCTGAATGATCTAAATCGCGAAGACGGTGCATCGCTTTGGCTTACTACACTACCGACTGAATCAGAAGGATATTACCTCTCAAAACGCAAATTCTACGACCTACTTGCAATAAGGTATGGATGGAAATTATCACGAATACGCGAGACATGCGAATGCGGAACGAAATTCACTATATCACATGCACTCTCATGTAAAAAGGGCGGATTCGTGTCACTGCGCCATAACGAGATTCGGAACTTAACAGCCATCCTATTAGACGAGGTGTGCAAAGACATAACCATCGAACCCATGCTGCAACCATTAACGGGAGAAGATTTGAAACCAACAACAATTTGTACGAATGAAGCAAGATGTGATGTAAGTGGCAGAGGATTTTGGGAGAGAGGACAAGTGGCATTTTTCGACATAAGGGTATTCAACCCAACAGCTGCTCGGTACTCTAAACTCGTCCCTCAAAAGTCATATGAAATAAATGAGCGCGAAAAGAAGAAACACTACAACGAAAGGATAATGGAAGTAGAGCACGGAAGTTTCACTCCTTTGGTACTTTCTTGTACTGGAGGTATGGGGAGAGAGGCAAAGAAATTCTTCAACCGATTAGCCGAACTCATTAGTGAGAAAAGAAAAACTGAATACAGCATTACCATCACCTGGATCAGAAGAAAGATAAATTTTGCCATACTAAATGCCATGTGTTACTGCTTACGTGGAAGCAGAGGATTGCGACAGGTCAAAACCAATATCACCAACCAAATCAAAGGAGATATAGAAACGAGCGAGTATTGCAATCGTATTTAAAATGATGGACTTTCTTAAAATTTAAATTGATTTTCTTAGTAATATTAATTATTTTTAAAAGTTGTTGTATGTATATTGACTAAACCTTCAGAAATATACTTGTAGACTCGCCAAAAAAAAAAAAAAATTCTAGTATTTATAAAGGATTTAGTCCTTTTACCTTTCTTGGATATATCACAAACTAAAATATAAAAGAAAGTAGTTCTAAATAGACAACCCTTTTTTGTGTATATTAACAGTTTCATTTGATAACTTACCAGCATTTTCTTCACCGTCAACTTCAACTAAAATAACAAAGACATTCGATAACCTCTTTAATAATCCCAAAAACTAAATACTAAATACTAAAATAAATAAATAAACTAAAAACTAAATACTTACTATCCACAACTGAGCTTTTAGCAACTAAAATAAAACAGTGACAAAATCATTTTTCATTCTTATTTCAAAATAAAAAAAGTAGAAAGATTATTACCATTTTGTGCTGATGCAGCTATTTTTTATATAATATTCACTGCGCAAAGTATTTGAAAATACGCAAGTATAAACTGTTGTATTCTACCGCATATGTACACATATACGATAGTATCTAGCCGTACACGGCATTACCGTACCCAATAGAATATAAATGTTGGATATGTACCATTTAAACACGATGTTATACAATGTAGGATATTGAGGCTGTATACTATGTCGTAAACTGTTGCATTCGCTTCACGGATCCGACAGTATCCGCCATAATACGATGGTATACGCTGATATTGTATACGGTGCTATACGGTGAGAAAATCTCGCAGGGCTTGCTAAATCATACTATGATCATCGCACGCGTGGCAGTATCAAAAGGAGAATACTGGTCAAATTTCCATTTTCCAACAACATGTCTTTTATTTCATTAATTTTGCTTGAATAATTATACATACAACCTACAATATTTACATTATAAAAGAATTGCATTAGCATATCTCGATATCTCCGATTCAAATTACAAAGTTAAAGATCACTAAGGATACCAATCCACTACATGAGTTATGTAGGTACTAATTCGGCGTGAAAACTTTTTGCGGTTGAACTTAACAAAAAAACAAACCGTTGTGGCAGTGTCAAATGCTACCGAAAATCAAAATCGTGGAAGAGAAAAAAGTTATGTAAGTAGTCTTCCACCTGTTTGCCCTTTCACGATAAAATAAAGTCTGTTGATATTTTAATAAGGAACCTAACTGCCATCGTTATTCGTTGACGTTAGCCAATCAAGTCGATCAAAACGAAGGCAATGTAAAAAAAGTAAGGGTTTCCCGGAAATAATTAACGTCGCCTATGCGTGGCTTTACGTCAAATTTATAATGACCATGAAAGAAAGTTAAATATATCACTCTCTAAGATAAAAGTGTGACACACAGCCTGGATTGTTGTAGAAAGAAGGCTAATCAAGGAATTCGCCGTTCTCCTTATTCAGTGATCTCCATAATACTGAACACAACCACGACAATGCAATACAATAATTACTTGCTTTCAGATTACTTTAATCACCTTTTTAAATGTGAGAATATCAGTGTTAAGCGGGGTTTACACTATCAGATTCTGTCTGACAGATTCTGTCAATTCGACAGAATCTGATAGTGTAAACAGAAAATCGAAAGTTTTTTTTGTCGAAAAACTCATCTTTCGACAGAATCTGAAAAGTTGAATTTTTTCAACTTTTCAGATTCTGTCGAAAGTAAATCAGCCAATGAAATTACAGTTTCGGCTCATTAAATATTAATGATGTGAAGTTTCTAGGAATTTACAAGCACGCACGTTTTATAAAAGACGTGTTGAGTTTTATAACAATAGCAATAGCTGCAGCAACACGTTTTTTCTTGAAAGGCGCCATTCCACAAATAAATATTTTCGACATAAAAATGCAAATGTAAACGCAAAAATCTGTCATGAATAATTAATGAGAAAAATCGTTCGACAGAATCTGTCAGACAGAATCTGATAGTGTAAACCCCGCTTTATCCGTGAAAACCTTTTATCATTTCATTGTAGCATTTTGAATGATTTTTTCTAATGGCATTGTGGTAGTTGCGTGACGTATTAAGGAGATAACTGAATAAGAGGAACGGTCAATTCAACATTATGCTGGGTTGTTCATTAATGAGTGCGTTTACACAGACGCCGCATTGAGTTTATAGCGTTTTGCTACGCTAAGAATATTTGTTTTGCATGAAAAATTTTGATACAGATTCAACGATTCAAAAGGGAAGTAAAATAAAGTCTTATGATCCAACTGATTGATTTCAATACGGGGTTCATGTTAACGCATATTTTTAGATGTAAGTCCAAGGTCTGCTGTCACTTAACAACAAAATGGTGAGACTAAACTGCCTCGTTTTCATTCAAATTGTCCAAATCCAGTCTATATTGTGGTTTGATGAGGGCTGACGGAACTTTATTTGTCGGCCCTCGTATAACAGGTTGGCCATAAATAAATGATGCGTTACGAGCGCTATCACTTTCTCGACAAAGTTGTGTTACTTCATCGATCCGCCACATAACCGTTCGTTTTATTTTGTTGCCAAACTCGTCTTCTTCTGCATCTCTCATGAGCTCTGCAGGAATGCTCCTCCAGACTTCCAAATCCCCGTACTTGCTTCTGGCGTTCTTTAACTACAAGAAAGTCACAAAATATGGTGGCAGTTTCTAAAGACTGTAATCATCAACTGCAAGGGCAATAACTTACCCTATGCCTCGCAGAATTTTTTCTTTTTTCCTCCCTCATTTCGTCAAACTTATCGTCCATCTTATCTTTTTCGGACCTCGACAAACTTTGGAAATATCTGCGGCAGGCCTCTGAAAAAATGGTACTCGTTATTTCAACTACTGTACTGTATTGATACTATATATAAGTTTATAAAAAGTTAATGGTAAAAACAAAGTTACAATTTTGGAATAAAAGTTACTTATAATAATTCACTTACTTCTCATAATGGACGACGAGAAACGTGACGCATCAGGGCATTTATCAGTTACCATTGACATCAGAACACTGGTAACCTCGTTGTTGTGGCTAGTGTTAAATCTAAAAAATAAGAATGTTATTTTCAAGAAAACAGTGTGAACTCTCGTATGAACTCTCGTCATACAATGATGATAAAAATGAAAAAAGGACCTTTCGCCATCCAAATTCCATCGACTATCTTCGTCAATAGCCTTATAAGCATCATGAATCATTTGCTAAAAAATGTCATTCGCTGTTGAAGGAAGCAGAACTACATTTGCTGCACTACAAATCAAATGTAATTGTTTACAATACATACGGAGAGTTCATTCGGTATATTGTCAAGTGATTGACACTTGTTTCCACTGGAAACATTTTCCTTGATTTCAAGGACAGAGGAAACCAGACCATCAATAGTTTCCTGCTGTTTGGTCACCATCTTAGTTAGCATATCAAATTTCCTATTGAATTCATCATTCAAGTTGGTTATTGCTCTAAATCAAGGTATAACAACGGAATTCAATTCAAAAATCGGTTTTCAAAATTTCAACAAACTACAAACAGCTATGTTTTTCAAATTTCTTTTCCATACACATTATATACTCAAAAAGTGGTACAAAGATTCCTTTTGAAGAAGTATGTATATAAATTGTTAATAATTACATCATATAATAATTTACATTCTTCATTCTCCCTTTTCTAAAATTTCAATGGCAGTTTTTAAAGAATATCGCTCGGTAGTCTCAACATTCTTCATTTTACGTCCTAGCTCAAACAAAAACACAATCTTCTCAAAATGTCCTATGTACTTCAGCAAGTAACCAAGGGAATATGTGTCAGTTGCATAAGATTGCTCCAGGAAAATTTCTCAACTCATGAGCAAGATATCTATGCCTTTTATTGTACAATTTTCTAGAATCTTCGCTCAAATTATACACAACAGCGTCTGAACCAAGGTGGCCTTTCCAAAATCTATGATTTTAGGGACATTATCAAGTGTCAAAAGCACATTATTTGCTTTGATGTCATTGTGAAGGATCGAAAGATTGTGCATGTAATTAATTGCCTGGCAAATTTGATAGCAAATTAACATCCACATTCGAGCAGACATGCATTGCCTCCCTATTTCTCTATGCACCGTACGGACGTTAACACTGCCATCTCCAACTATTTGCCCAATCAATTGATACACTATTTGGTTTGGTTTTATGAACCCATAGCAATAAGGGAAATTCGGATGACCACTTAGTGCATGGGAAACCTTGACCTCAGCTAAAATATCCACAGGTTTACTGAGTTTCGTAGAAACCAACTTGATAGCAAGTGGATCATTGGTAATGTGAGGTACCTTTCCAAGTCTAACAGTGCCAAATGTACCCTCGCCTAGCATAACATCAGACATTTTAAGGGAAGATGACTGAATGTCAAATGGAAATGAAGGTAAGAATATTGAAAGCTCTGCCTTGCATTTTCCAGTAGTTTTCCCAATTGTATTTCTTGTGTTACAACTGAACAACCTGGTTGTGACTGACATTTTCCCCATTTTTTGTATCGACTATCAAATTTTTGTCTGTAATAAAGTTGTTTTTCGCTTCTCATTGTCAAGTTCATCCTGTAAATGCTTAAGTTTGAGATTTTCTATTGCTTTCTCTGCTTCCTGTGTAGCCACTTTTCTTGCCTTTTTTTTAAGTTTCATGTTTTGGTATTTTTTGTGCTTCCCAACTTTTGACCTTATATGAGATGACCTATAAAACCAAGCAATCACTTTTGGTTTCATTTAGAATTTTATGGAAAGCATAATAAATCTAGAGGGATAGATAAATGAAATTAACAAAATATGAATTTACTAGTATCCCGTGTAAAAACTTTTTACTGTTGCATTTCTCAAAACGACGCATCGCTCACACCCGTGTCGAACATTTATAGAAATAAAAAGTTATCATAATCGGCGCTGTGCATACCACTTCTAATTTAGGGAGTGAAATATTTAACTTTTTTTAAACGGTTTTTCCTACATATTTGACGTAAGGCTACGCAGAGGCGGCACTATTTTTTAATCTAACGTCATTATTAAAATGTCGTAAGATTTCAGTTCATCGTGAAAAGAGAAAGAGGTGATTACGAAACATAAAATGTAGATTTTGACACAGACACAAAAAAAACCTCATGTCACGATGGATGAAGTGGCTGCTGTATTTGTTGGTTAAGATGGCGCATAGCAAAGGGCAATAGGTGGGAATTTTGTTCTTACAGTCTTTAATGATAATGGGTGGTAAACAAAGCTGCCTTGGCGTGTAGTGAAAAATAAAAACGCCAAAGGAAATATGAATGATAAACGGAACTATACCTGCTAACGTTGCTTCTTTACTCCAATAAGATTCGATAGCATTCGTTATTTCATTAGTCAGTTCTTTACCAAACACCCTTCATATTACAATGTCGAATTTATATATTCTTTCATAATTAATTTTACCTAAAAAAGAAGATTTCTATTAATAATAAACCTATCATAAAAACATATTTAGCTACATATACGCACAAACAAAAGCAAACTAAAAGAACGAACGCAAACTTGAAGCAAACATATGAGTAGGAACAGGGAATATTTATTAGAAGATCATGAGTTTAGCTTCAGCCTACCAAACAGTCAAAAAAGAAAAGATATGTTATGAAGAAGAATAAAAACGCCATGTAAATGATATGCGGAATTATACCTGCTAATGTTGCTTCTTTATCCACTAAGATTCGATACCATTCGTTATTTTAATAGTCTGTTCTTTACCAAAACACTCAAGCATTTAGACTTGTTAAATTCTTTCGTAATTATTTTAAACTATATAAAAAAAGAAGATTTCCATGAGCAATGAAAACCATATCATAATAAACAAAATGCTACACATACACACAAACAAAAAAGGAAAGCAAAATAAAACAAAACACAAACTTGATTTCTTATCCAAATCGGAAAGCAAACATAGAAAAAGTTATTAAATTATCATGAGTATAGTTCCAGCCTACCAAACAGTCAAAAATGAATTATGGAAAAAGACGAAAACAGTCTCAAAACTTTGATTTTTGATTCAGTTCTTCCGTGAATTTACTTACACTTGTTAATTCAATCTTTACGATACGATCTTTCTCCGAAAACGACTAAAACAATAAAATTAAAGATCTTCCTTTTAAAAAAAACTATCTTCGTGTTCGTGAAGTTTTTTGTTTTTGTTTTTACTGCTACAAAATGATCGTTAACCAATTTCGAACGAATAACATTGCATTGCTTGCGCTTCTCCATTGACGTTTTTCGGCAGATTTTCAGTGCGAAACCAAAAAAGAACCAAATGGAGGAGCATATACTAATCGTGGATGTGCACACAGTACACTCAGTTACTCACTTTCTAAAGATGCCGTATTGAATTTTCCATAGAAACATTTCGTCCCCAGTCTTTTTTCACACTTACCAAGTTAAATGTGTTGCACACGATTGCGGATTATTATAAGTAGATATGATATAGATAATATGTAAATGAAAGGGAAAAAAGAAATGAAAGAAATAATGACAAGCTACATACTGCTAAACTACTGACCTTATTAACTGATTATCACGACTATCTACAGGTGAATTGCCAGACAAAGGAAGAGTTTGTGAAATTCTAGAGTAAAATATAGAATTTTTTCAAATTTGTCATAAGTAACAATTCTTTACTGATCAGAAAAGATTCATTAGGCCAACCTATGACTGAGACTGTTAGCTGGAGTACTTGTAATAGTGTTTTTCTTTTTTGTTGGTGGTGTACAAGTTTGGCTAAGTATGAATAATGTCTGGTTATTACTTTTAAACTTAGCATAGCTATCAAACAATTTGAGAGCAAACGAAACTTACTTGGGGACAGCTATGAAACTGTTTTTAGATAAACCAGAATTTTCTAACTGTCTATAATACCAAAAAGTTTGTAAAAAATATTCAACTTAACCAAGTAAAGAAAAGAGGCATATTCCAAACTGTTCATATACAACCAGGTTTCATGAAACAAGCTTAGTTACTGTATTGTTAGCTTCAGTGAATTGTTAGCTTCAATGCAATTGCAGATAGCCTAGGCTTATCTTTATTAACACATGTCTTTAAGTTCACATCAGTGATGCTGGCATTGGTACCTATTCCTTCAATATATATTCAGTCAAACCAGATTGTTTCATTATATTGATATACACTACAAACAAGTTTTATGAATGTATGATGTATTTTCATATACTGTGCTATTTGAACAGGATGACAAGCATCATCATTAGGATCAGGTGAAACACAAGAAAATCTACAAGTATTAGAAATATTGTTTGAGTAAATAATATGATTGATGCAAATAAAAACCCCAAACAAACAAACAAAAAGGCAAAAAAATAACTCACTGGCTTTCAGAGATATCATTTGTGCAGCCAGAATTTAAATGAAGCAGCCTACAAATAGTTTCAAAATGACAAAAGTGCATATAGACAAGGTGTGTCTTACGCTGCTTTTCCATAATATCCTATACTTAGGGACCATCCATAAAAGACGTCTGCACAAATTTGGCCATGTTTATACCCCTACCCCCCCCCCCCCCCCCCCCCCCCCACCTCCCTGTGTCCACACCTGTCTGCAAACCACTCAACTCCCCCTCCCCGTGTCCGTGCAGACATAACTTCTTTTTTCCAAATCAAAGTAAGGACTTGATTAGAGGCCACAAAATATATTTTCAAAGGGATTTTATGAGTGAGAATTTCAAGAGTGAGTTTGAAACAATGATTTTATAAGCTTGAATATTAATTTTTAGTGAAATTTTATCAGATCTTTGAAAAAATTAGAGCTAAATGAAATTTCAGAAAAAGGATGTCCGCATTTGGCCGAAACCTCAACCTCCCTAACAAATTTACCAAGGCTTTGACCGTAAACATTAGCTGGTTTCAAACCGGTTGATGCATATACAGCAGATGTCTTATGTCCAGACCAGACAATAAATAACAAATATAGATAAATCAAAACAGACATCATCTTTATCACTACTACAACATTTTTTATTGATGTATATATGGGAAAATATAAAAACAAAAAAGCTTAAAATTAGTGTGCAGGAAATATACTATTAAATATATATGTGACGATTCGAGGGAAAATCACTACAAGCGATAATAGCGCTTTATACAAAGTGCTAATAGCGCTAAAAGAACAATGGGTTTTAGCGCTAATTTGTTCTTATTTACAAATGTAGTAACAATATTAGTGATAAATTTAGCGCTTGTAGTTTTATCATTATCACTATTATCGCTTATAAATATCGCTCTTTACGAAAAAGCGCTAAATTTTAGCGATAAGTATTTGATTTATCACTAAATTATTCGTATAATAATGTTGGTTCAATTAATTATGTGAAACGGACAGAATATCGAATGAGATGAAAGTGAAATCGTTAATATCATTAATATTCTCTAAGGGCACAGATTACCGTTATTATCGTCAAAAAGTTTTGTTCAAGTCTTTTGTTTACACAATTTCACATACCATGTGTTGTTTTATGAAGTTCTCAAATAACAGTGATTTAACTACTTTTTCGCCAAATAGCAATAAATACAAAACAAACTCGCTTGTTTTGACATGATAAACTCTGATTCATTGTGTTATGACTGAACAGACGAGCGGACATATTTCTCGAGAAATAAAAAGTTTCCGAAACGCTTTTTATTTTATTTGTTATTCCGGCACCTTCAGCACAAATCTGAAAGCCAATTTAAAATACTGTGTTATTCGATTTGGTAATGTATTATTTTGAAACATTTACAGGTAGCACCTGCTTGTGTATTAAATTGAACTTAATTGACTGGTTCCTATATTCAGTTGGAGATTAAAGATACAGAAGTTAGTTCGAAAGCAACCACAAGTAGAAACCATCTGCGATAATTCTTTTTTCTAGATTGTTCGATTGCCATTCTATAAGCTCTTGGGAGAAAACTTGTACAATATTAAAGACACATTACATTAAAAGTTTTTTCGATAGCAAAACCTTATTATTATTCTTTCGAAAAACATTTCACTTGCACTGGGTGGAGATGTACCCTTAATTAAATTGATCACAACGTTTTTAGTGATCATTATTGACTTCTGTCACTGCATCGATAATGTCTTTAGGTTCAATATTAGGATGAAGTATGAATGTAGGAAGGGAAAAATAAAAACATTTTAAGTTCGGCTTGACAAGTTGCGAAAGTTCTCTTTTGAAATACTCACTTTCGTTTAAATAAAATAACACCTGTTTCCTTCGGCTTTTCGTGAGGTTTATGTGAAAGATTGTCTGAAGGTTGTGTTGACACACACAAGTAAACTTACGTATAAAAAAGACGGAAAGATGAATAATATTTATGATGAATATATTAGCAACAAATTAATTATTCTTGAATAATTAATTAATTATTCTTGAAAGCGCTTTTTGTGCTGCTTATATTTATCGCTAAGTTTGTCAATGTTAGCGATAAATTTAGCGCTACTTCTCGATGCGAGCGCTATTATCGCTTGTAGTGATTTTCCCTCGAATCATCACATATAATGATCAATTTAATATTACAAGTGTTGCAGATATGATTTTACACTCTGTATATTAAGGATTACATAAATTATTGGTATTTCAGCTTAGCACAAATGCACCCAGTCTAGAACTATCTTTAGCACAGGGCGCGCCTAGATAAATTCATACCAACTATTATTTCATCCCAAAATATATATATATACAGAGATTAAAATCATATATGTTGTCATTATGAATCTTCAAAGACATCACTCTTTTCATCTTAATTTTACCAAAGCCCTACATTAATGCAATGTTTTATACAAAAAGGGGTATCATAGGGGATGGGGAGCCAGTCCCACTGAATCCATATATATAATTATATATACAGGGTACAAAGATACTAATTGTAAACAAAATAAGAACCTCACCCACGAAGTTGACCAGTTGCAGAAGAAAACGAGTTTACTTTCTTTAGTTGCGCTGGGGAACTATAAGAAAAAAAATCATAAGGTTTAGAAAACAAATATTAAGAAGAAACAACATGCATTAATCCATCATATGAAACAACATCCAAAAATATTTTAAGATCATGAAGAATTTCTACAAAGGAAATTCTATCAGTCTAGCTAACGATATGCCATAACCAGTACGTGCAACATCGTTTTTGAATTTGTTTTGAAAAAAATGCTCTAATATTTTTAAAACGAAACTGCTGATCGCACCCCATTATGATAAAATAAATTAGCACGAAAATTTAAAACGTTTTGTTTGTAAACAATATTGAACTTTGACCGGTGCGCTATAACCTGGAATCTATTTTTTTTACTCGATATTTTCGTTAGTTTTTCAAATTTTAAATGCATTGAAATGCAGGAAATGAATAATGTCAGTCAGATTTAGCTATCTTCAAATTCTTCATACTCAAGATGCATCCTCATTTCAAAAAAAAAAAAAAAAAAACGCAAACAAACAAAACAAAACATTTGGATGAGTTCAAAGCTTTGATTTTCCGAACAAAAACTTCAAAATCCTCAACTTTATTAGTTACTAGGAAAGTAACAGCAAACTTCTTACCTCACTGGATGATCATTTTCCTTATTCTTTGCAAATTTGCGTTTTACAATAGTGAAATTTTCAGCCATTTCAGCGAAACACTCGATCAAAAAGATTACTGACAACGTAGCTAGTTCAGAGACAGAGACAGAAAGGGGTATAAAGGACTAGGTATTGACCAAAAATTCGATATCTTCGCGCCAATTATATACATGGGGTGTTTCAACAAGCATATTTAACGAACAATATACATTATAATAATACATTTAAATGACACTCAATCAAAATATCTGATAAAGTATGAAATTGTGACAGGCCTGTAATAATATACTCTGGAACTGCAAAGAAATACTCTATAACAATAACAAATGAAACAAAAATTATACCCCCCGAGTCAGCAGGGAGGACTAAATTGGACACCCCAGGCTCCTCGGACTAAAAATACATAAGTATACAATGGTATACGCCAGTATACACATGTATACGTTGAAATACGTTAGTATACGGCATTGATGAAAACTTTAAGACGGGGGTAACGAAAGCAAATTCCATGTTAAAAAGCATGAGTATTAAATAAATATATAGCATTTGCAAAAAATCATAGTCGTTTTAGAAAAAACTACGTCTGAAAAAATTCTGATTATCAAGTATCATCATCAATGCTTCACAATACTGAAAATGACAATAAACGTAAACCCCCAAATACAAATTAATTTGTAAACCCAAGGTTTTTGGACAGTCGCATAGGGAGTATACACAAAGTGTACCACCGAATACGACAATAATACTCCATAATAAATCTGTTTCATCGACAGCCATTTAAAAACTGTTTAAAATGAATACCTCAGTTCAGCGAAGGGAAAGAAAAAGAAAACTTTGTCCGCATTGTCACCAGTACCTTTCACACTCGGCGTTTTACGAACACAAGAAATTGTTTTTTAAGCAGAAAAGATGGATAAAAAACTCAGAATACTCAGATGATGCAAAAGAAGGTAAGTTTGTATATTCTTGTTTATGTAATCGTTTATATACAAAAATTATGATCTTATCTTATATAAATAAAAACCCAATTATTGCTGCAACCAGTGTGAGTAGAGAAGTCTGGTCTCATTCGGAAATATCTAGATAATAATAAATTCATTATCATTTTACAATCCAAAAATATGTTTAAATTAAAAGCCAATACATACCTGTTTTCCACACATACAACAGGTTTTTTGGTGGAGCTTCTGTCTTTTTTTATAAAATTTATATCTAACAAGAACAAAAACAAAAAGTAGTGACAGAGTTAGATTTTTAAGGGCTTTGATAGGTAAATCAAAGGGATGTGTAGGTCAGTTGGTAAGACGGGTGACTTGTAATACAAGGGTGATAGTTGATGGTGGTTCAAACCCTGGCAGTGCAGAAATATGATAATGTATGATATGATGAATACTGATGAATGTGATTGACATGCAACCTAGATCGATATAATGACATGAAATATGCACCTTAACTGATGCTTAAGATAAGAATTCTAATTTGATACAATATTATAAAGGAGATAATAAATTAGACGTGCAAAGATATATTAATAGAGCAGGAAAGGCACATAGTGAGCTATATATTATGACAAGTAGCTGAACTAAGCATATTGAGGCTCAGCTAAATACGCAATGCTTACAAAAAACTTGCAATAAAATACTTAACCAAAACAGCCTTAAAATAAAAACTTCAGAGCAGAGCAAGAAATTGTAAAATCAAGTATTACTCTGAAACACTTTGAATTCCAAAACAATTCACGAATTTCAAAGGATTCCCAGAACCATAGCCAACCTGTAAACAATTATTATTAAACAATTATGGATTTTTTCAATTAGAAACAGATTTTTACCAGATCAACCAGAAAAAAAAAATTAAAAACAGATAAGAATGCATGCTGAATCAAACCATTAAACAATTATTGATAGCTGAGAAATAATCTGAGAACATGTTCAAAATATTTTTATCAACATTATGGGTTGAAGAATTAAATTGAAAAATTTATATATTTACTCAAAATAAGAAGGAGAAATGCCCAATAGCAAAAAAGTAAACAAAGGTTGCGAAAAAAATTGATTATTAAAGGGATAACCCCAAAAAATGTTTTTTCTCATTGAACTCTTCTCTCAAATCTTTCGAAGCTCAAGTGAAACATCTTTGGATGTAGAGGATAGTTTGCTTGGTGGTTATGTTGGAGAGCCAGAGTATAACGATCAGAAGATAAAGTTGTTAATTATAATGAAGATGTTTTCTATTATTCAATGGCCATTATTTGCTCCAACACATCACTAGGTGTATAATATTACATACTTTTTGTATGTCTGACGTCAAAGGAAGAAATTTATATTCTTTCTGATCTTTTCAAAACATTTTTGTTTACAAAAATATGCATAATAAATTTATAAATTAGTTGTTCTTTGGACTATTTCGTGAAATAAAATTGGCAAGCACTGCGAATTCATGAAAATTCCTTTTTCAATGTACACACAATTTATTGAGATGCAAAGTATTTCTTGTTTATCTTTTCAACGAAAACACAGGTGTTGGGGCATGGTTTTCACAAGCTGTCATAGAACAAAACGTAATAATCATAGGTATCTTTTTTATTGTAGTGGAATATCAGGTTAATGGCATACTCTCAATACTCAGCCTTTCCCCTTCTTAAAGTTGGTTCTCCCTCACTTATTGTTGCACCCAAAAGCTTGGCAATAAGCCATTGTAGATTGCAATTAAACGAAAAAAGAACCACGAAGGAAAGAAAAAAAATTAACAACAGAGTGATTGTTAACTTTCGCAAAATAGAGTTGGTAGGTTGCGACGGACGTCATCCATTTTTAAACAAATTTTTAAAACAAAAATTTTAAAAACCTTTTATCTTCTTCAATAGTCATCCAAACAAGCTCAAATTTTCACAAGATGTTTTATTTAACAAATAATTTTGATTTTTCATTATCTTTTAAGAAGTGATTTTTTTGGGTTAATTCTCCTTTAAAGGAGAATGAACGTCAAAAATACAACTTAGGCTTAAATTGTTCCTTATGTGTATTTAAATAAAGAGTTAATAATGAAATTTTATAAAATACCATATTTCGCTTTATAATAAAGGATTTAAAAAATTCACCGTGACGTCACAGTTGCACTAGAATTTCTTCAAGTCAGAATCATTCATGTTAAAAGAAAATCATAAGTGGCAACATGTCTTCTTCAGACTTCAATGTTTAGTTATTGAATAAATCCGTGCTTGAAACGTCATCTATTAGATATCGCAGATAGGAAAAAAATTATGCCACAGTAAAAAAGTATGACGGCAAAGTAAGTTTCTTTTCTTATAAGAAAAATGTGCTGATGGTAGATTTCACAACTCGAGCGCCTGAAGAATTTTTGTTTTTCAATGAACATTATAACTTCATTAGGTATGTATGCAAGGCGTGGTTTTTTCTAGATAGATGTAATCTTAATTCCAATAATGCCGATAATACTTTTAGAAATTTCCAAAATAAAAGAAACCAGGTCAGGTAGGAAGAAAAATCTCAAAGAACATCTGTTAAGAATATGCAAGTCTCTGAACACATTACTGTGTCTTTTTTTTGTTATTTTTTAAAAAGATTCTTTAGGAAAATTGAAAAATACTAGAGTAAATCATGCCTTGTTTTAAAAAGATGCATAAAGAGAGCATTTACGGAAATTAAATTTTAAAAACACTTTACTTTTTTTTTATCACTTTGTTGGACCTCTTGAGAGAGCTAGGTTTTTTAGAGCTCACGGTTTTCTCCATTCATATTTATCATGTTGAATATTATATGTTGGAAAATTGTTGGTACCGCACCAGCTTTCAATGTTCTTTTCTTCGGCATATAACCTAGCATGTTTTCCATATTATCAACTTCGAAACAGTCTACTTTCGCAAACTACTTTATCTTTTCCAAATCGAAAAGTTTTAACAGTAAACCCAGTGCCGATGTTGTTAAGCCAACTTTCAGCTCTCTATTGTTCTTTGACAAGATCAGGAAAACGAAAATATATTCTCTCATCACAAATTGTCTTCGCTACGAGATTTGTAAAAACTACAGCTGGATATCTAAGTACTACTGTGACCTCATATTTTTGAGTTTTGATTAAACTTCAAACTTAAATAACTAACGAAAGAATTATAGTTCAATAATTATAGTTCCTCCATCAATCTTCTTTACCATGTATCAGGAAATTGATTGCATATTTCGAATGCTTTGTGTCAAGTTCGATGTCACTTGGTTTTACCTATGCCGCTCGAACTGACAGCCTATACTTGGACATTCTTCTTCTAATCCTACTTAATGAAACTCCCTGCATTGTACTGATATCGACAGAAGAAAAGCCATAACCAAGAAGATAAATCATTTGTTCCTACTTATGAGACGTTTCTCGGGACCTCTGCTGCTACTGGCAGAGTCGGTTATAAGATGCATGTTTCCTCTTCCTGTATTTTCTTCAACCACCACATCACATGTTCTATACTTCCCAGTAACTGTTCATTATCGGTACTTCCAACAAGTCGAAGAAATTTCCTGCTTATTTGATCAAGTTGCCAATAAGAGAGGAAAGCTCACCCTAAAAAATTAATAACATCGTTTATGCCATCTCATATGGCATCTTTCTATTCTTTTCTACGTGGTGCGAGTTAATGTGCTGTCTTTTCACCTGTATCTCTCCAATTATAATAAGCTACCAGATTTGCTCTTTTTGCAGAAAACAGTTTTTATCATCATTGAAAAAATATTTGGCAAATCAACCGAAAATATGATTTGGACAATTATGGTATAAAAATTGCATTATGATATAGTACAATATCTTCGGCAATGTTTTCAGTCATTTTTGATAAAATAAAAAATAATAGAAGTTAGGGAACTGAATATAAAGTTGATGTCGAAAATAATTATGGCACGAAAGGCTCGCCATACTAGCCAAGGTTATTTCTAAATGTTTTAGTTCAAAAGACTTTGTGATATGCTTGCTTATGTTCATTTTCCTTATGTGGCCGGGAAGAAAATAAAGTTTTTTACTTGTGTTATTATATGTTTTCTACACACAGAAACTAAATTTCTTTTAAAAGTCTTAAAGTGTATTCTATGAACCTAAACAAAGAAGGTTTTATGCATCTATTTTTCTACTCATAAACTGCACTCTCTAGAAAACTTGTCAATATAAGACGCTAACTACCTTCAATCGCTCTAACTTCGGACATGGTCAGAACAGAACATTCAAGAAAAATTAAAATCATGCACCCACAAAAAAAATATCTGGGAGGAAATTGCAGGATACACTGATCGAGATGGAGAAGTGTGTAAAACACGTATTCACACATTAACTAGTGCTTGTAGAACATATCTTGATCATAAAAGGAATTGAACAGGCATATCTGTGACTAAGGGCCGACCTCCACTTATGCGTGCGCTCGAAGCGACCAGGCGAAAACATATCTAGGCATGCCCAGTTAAAAAATATTGCAAAATAATTTTGTTCGTGGTGATCAGATTTTGTTCACCTGGGAGTAAAAATGAATCGTGGGAGACGCCTTTCCCCAGCGACCTGTAATTATTGGACCAATCAGATTGCTTGAATATGTAAAAAAACTTTCTTCCAAGTCACCGAGAACAAAACATAGCCTCTGAAGAAGAGAACACGTGGACACTTGAATGGATATGGCTTTGCGCTATATCAGCAACAACTCCACCAAACTTCTGCTACAGCAGAAATATACGGATATTCAGCACCAACTGTTGAACCAACATCAAGAACAAGCATACGTTGAGGAAATGATAGAAGAAAGTGGTGAAGATGAAAACAAACAGCAGGATTTAGACGAATTATTGATTAATGAAGTGAGGTCCTACTGATGTTTATGGGATTCCCGATGTCGATCTTACAAGGAAACGCCAAAAAAGAGGCATGGAAGATTATTTCGTTGAAGTAAGGAAAATCTGGTGAGTTTGTTTGTGGTATTTGTGAAAGAAGAGAGGTCAAATGTAGAATTTGTACAATTGGTTGTTTAAATGACACTATATAACTTTTGTGTCTCTATGGGTATATATTCAAGATGCTAAAGTCACATTACATGAAAATGTAATTGTCTCTTATTTGATCAAAAAGAGGTTATTGTGTGCAGAAAATTGTAAAGATTCCAGTGGAGCTTTAACGAAATTTCAACCAAATGTGCTTGAATGTATGTAGGGTCAACGTAAGGAGTATTGTCATTATTCATTATTATTTGTTTTTTAATGCTATAGAAGAACACCTAAAAAGAATACGGAAGTATTTAGGAGACGGTATGGTGAAATGTTTTCAAAAAATCAACAGTTGCAACAAGTCTGGTGCAGGGGCGCAAAAAAGTTCAAGAACTTCGATAGCTAATAAGCTCATTAGGGACACCGTATCAAATAACACTACACAAAGTAATGTTAACAGCAGCAATATGGAATGCTTTGACATATAGTTCATTTAGGTTTTATTTAGCTCACATTTGAAAGGAAAATATTTTGTTGTTGAAATTTGGAGTGCGATTTGTGTTGTTGTATATGTTTTGGCTATGCTGCTGAAAGGCAGCAAGTGCTCTATAAATTTGGAGATTCTTTAATAAAAGCAATTTGTATTTAAGTTCTGAAAAAAAACCAGGTATGTAAGAGATTTTTTATTTGTATTTTTAAAATACAATTAATATTTATAAGTAGTATTTACATATTGTACACTAGAAAAGACAGTTGGTATATTAAGTTATTTCTCATCAGATGTAAATGTCATCGAATCTGTTTAATGTACTTTCCACCATATCCAACTGCCATGGAACTGAGCCTTTCTCTGAACAAAAATACGACTTATCTTGAACCTCCTTCACCAGTTGTGAGTAATTATTGGACCTTGTGTTTCATTACGCCAAGCACCTTGCTTAAGTTGACCATTTCTGGTGGACAATATCATCAGCGATAAAAAGTTCAAAACGTTGTGCATTGCAAATAACTGTCTTTGTTACAGCTACAGCAGTGTTGAAAAGAGGGAAAAAACAGGAAATCGTGATGTTGCAACACCAAAACCGTTAGAGAGCTTACGAAATCACGACAGCAACCGAAGTGAAGGTAGTAAAGGTTTAAGGGACATGTTTGAGCTTTTTGATGATTATGAAAAGCTAGTTTATGAACAAAGTCAATTGAAGAAGCTTCCCTAGTTGAAGATCTGCGTTTGGCTTTTTTAGAGACTTTCGGAGAAACAAGGAGAAGGAAATCTGATACAAGTGAGGAACAAAACTCCCACAAATTCAAAAAAACGACGATCAAATGACACTATTAATTATCTTAGAGATAAAAGTGCTATTGATATGGAAGAAATAAAGCGACAAGAAGTTCAGGGCATGCATCAATGGATACAGCAGCAACAAAATCAAACAAACAAGTTGTTACAACAACAACAGCAAACGAATAATGGAACTTCTACGCAGACTTGTACCTCCAAAGCAGTAACTGTACGCTGGTGTACCATATATTTATAATAGATTTTAAACAAAGTACCTTAACGAGATAAATTTTTGCGTAGATAAACTTTCGCGGATTTTGGCCATTTCCGCGCAAATATGACTCCGCGAAAAGTTTGCAATGTCTTCATCCGCGAAACTATGTCTCCGCAAAAAATATGTCTCCGCGAAATGTTAATTTTTTTCTCTATAAGACAGATGTTTGAATTTCAAAAAATGGGTATAGATAATAACTTTTTTTATGTCGTTTTTCTTCCACAACAAGCGTCCATTGTATTCCTGCGTTGTGGCAAAACGATGACGTTGACAAGGAAATGTTAATTTCCGATGAGAGGTTGGAAATAGACGAGCTTTTGACTAAAATCAAGGGCGTTCAATTCTTTCTGTCGTGCGTAACGGGCACCACCACCCATACCGATGGTGGACAGCGTAACGAAAACGTAAATGTCAGAATCTCCTATTTTGTTTGCAGTTTTGGTTTGGGAGAAACGGAACTGTTCTCCACCCTTCACGATGCCAATTTGGATGTAGACATTTCCAGCATCAAAACAAGGACAAGATCGTGTGGAAGTCACCTTGAAACAGCTTTGCGTTGTGGTTAAGGTAATTCTGGTCCTTCACTTGTGGTGTGTTGCGTAAGTCGAAACGAATACCTTTTCTGCATTATAAATCAACTTTGTTCCCATTCTCCTTGTCATTTAGGATCACAACAGCGGATACGGCAAAAACGTCATGAAGAAAAGTGTTGAATTTCAGTTTCGTGGTAGTCCACGTATCCACTCCTTTATATGGGTTCCTCATGCACCTGTTTTAAGCGAAGAAACTAAGAATGATTATTTAGGATTTGTTGATAAATTGATACGTGCAGACTTACCTGATCCAGAAGAGGAGCCAGAACTGCATAAATTAGTGTCTCAGTATCAAACCCATCAGCCTTCGAACTCCTGCAGAAAGTACAAAAATATTCCTTGCCGGTTTCATTTTATACGTTACTTCACAGAGCACACCATTATTGCAGTGCCTTTAGATGAAGGTATGCCAGAAAATGCCAGTGTTGTTAAAATCAAGAAAAAATGTGTTGGAATCTGTAAAAGGCTATATAGATTCTTATCTTGACCCAAATAAACCCAGTTATGTGGAACAAACTAGTATTCCTGAAATTTTAGAGTCTCTTGGGCTGACAACTGATCAGTACTATGAAGCATTGTCAATTTCACTGGACCAATACTTTCAGATTCATTTTCGTATGCCTCCTAACTCTTGTTTTGTGAATAATTATTTTGATATTGGACATACAACCTGTTTTTAATTACTACAAAGCAGTGGTATACATGTGTTCATATTTCTGCAAGTCTGAATTAGACTCTTCATTAGTAATGAAAAATGCACTAGAAGAATCACGGAATAATAACAACATTGACTTCAAAAATCACATGAAAATATTAGCGGCTGCATTTCTTACTATTCGGCAATGTTCAGTGCAAGAGGCCGTCTATCAGTTGATGCCAGAGTTGTGGCTTAAAAAATGTTTTCCAGCTGTTGTTTTTGCTAATTCAAATCTCCCAGAAAAACGATACAGAGTTTGCAAGAATGAGGAGGAATTAAAAGAACTACCAGAAGACAGTATCGATGTGTTTAAAAAAAATAACCTTGATAGGTATATGGACAGGCCTGACTTGAAATTTCAAGAAGGAAAACACAGTGTGCTAGACAGCTTTTGTTATGCCGAATTTATGGCATATTATGTTCTTGATACTAAACCTAAGGCAGACGCAGAAAATGACACTCAACCAGAAGTACTTTTAGATGACGATGATAATGTTTCTTTATTATATCCATCATCAATTCCTCTCATGTCATCAAGAGAAAAAATTAAGTGTAATCGAATCAAATTAGTTTTACGTTACCACACCCAAAATCCACTTTCTCATCCAGAAGCTTACGCCCATCACTTATTAATTATGTTTTATCCCTTTAGAAAGGAATCAGAATTAAAAGCTCAACTAACTGGCTCTTATGTTAAAAAGTTAGAAGAACCTGGTGTGTTAAATTTGAAAAACACAAATAAAACACGCTTTGAACCTTGGGCAGACTTAGTAGATACAGCTTTCATTAATTTCAGATATGCTCCATTGACTGATGAACACGCACAGCAAGAAAATGATGATGTGGAGGAGGAAGCCACCCAATTCAATAACACAGACGATGAGTGTGAACAGGAAAGTCAAGAAAATCCTGTGTACTTTGAAAATGAGAGAGCTGTTGAAACCATCCCCTTACTGCATATTAATCTGCTTCCTGAAAGCGAAATAAATGATTTAATTCTATCCTTAAATGCAAAGCAGAGGGGTGTGTTTGAAGTAGTTAATTCATGGGCT
The DNA here is from genome assembly GCA_027922465.2 of Turritopsis dohrnii. Taxonomy (NCBI): domain Eukaryota; kingdom Metazoa; phylum Cnidaria; class Hydrozoa; order Anthoathecata; family Oceaniidae; genus Turritopsis; species Turritopsis dohrnii. Next base: position 32,827 of record BQMF02000691.1, on the reverse strand, counting down.
AGATGTTATTTGAAAAATTTATCTTGTAAACAACCGGCAATCATTGAACTGTTGCATATATTTATAACTGGAGGAGCTGGTGTTGGAAAATCACATGTCGTGAAAACCATACATGCTTCTGTTTCAAAAACATTAAGTTATCGATCTGCTTCACCTGACAAGCCCAAGGTTCTTTTACTGGCTCCAAATGGTGTGGCTGCAATTAATATTGCTGGAACAACAATACACTCTGGATTAGGAATTCCTGTCGAATGTCATGGATTGGTTGTACCAAAACTTCCTGATAAGCGAAAATGTACACTGCGAATGCAATTGTCTGAAGTTAAGGTTTTAATAATAGATGAATGTTCTATGATGTCTAATGAGTTACTATTGCACGTACACCAAAGGCTCAATGAAATTTACGGATGTGAAACATTCAGGTTATTTGCTGGATTGAAAAGAGTTATATTTGCAGAGTATTATGACTGTGGAGAAATTTTGAAAGGGTTGAGCTCACAGAAGTAATGAGGCAGAGAGGTGATAGTTTGCTTATAGACCTTCTGAATAATATTAGGATTGGTCAACTTACTCAAGAGGATGAAAAACTTTTAAAATCACGCTTCATAAGTAACTCTGATGAGAACTTTCCACATGATGCACTTCATATTTTTGCAGAAAATTCTCTAGCTAGTCAACACAACCATCTTATGCTCAATCAAATTGATAGTTTTGAATATAGTTTGAATGCAACCGATCAAATCCCCAAAGGTGTTCCTTGTCATTTGTATAAGAATTTGTTAAATTGCCCAGCAGGTAGAACCGGAGGTCTGGTATTTAACTTGACACTAAAAGTTGGTGCAAGGGTTATGCTAACATCCAATGTTGACATTACTGATAGGTTGATTAATGGTCAATTGGGTACAGTGTTTAAATTATGTGAGAGAAATGGCATTGTGGAAAAAATATATGTGCGATTTGATGACAAAAAAAGCTGGCTATAATAAGATGTTATCTGATAGGTTTGCGAGGGAAAATCGTATTGTTCCAGTAGAACGTGTTACTATTGAAATTCGAACAAATGTAAAAAAAAGTCATTATTAAGCGAACACAATTTCCCTTGATCTTAGCATGGCCATGCACATGCCACAAAGTTCAAAGCTTGAGTTTGGATAAAATAATTGTGAGCTTTGACTTGCTCAGACAAAGAATGTTTAATAATGGGCAAATGTATGTCGCACTTAGCCGTGTTAAGTCAATAAATGGTCTCTTTTTAATTGGATAGTTTAACAAGAATACTATACGAGCAGATGAGAAAGTAACGAGGGAATATGAGTATCTCAGAGAATATCAGGCATTGCAGATTAATGTGAGTTCTTTACGAAAGCATTTAGAAGACATAAAAGTGGACCGTATAATATTAGGCAGTGATATGATTCTTTGCACCGAAACACAAATCAAATACTCTGATGAAGATTTAACAGGAGAGCTTTCCATGGCTGGTTTCAGAGTTATGTTCAACAACAGTCACCATAAGTTTGAAAGTCAAGCAATATATTGTTGTACCAATTTGCATGTTAATGATTCTTTTTTAACAGATGGCTTTTTTTGTGCAGGTGAAGAAGACCAGTTTTTCACCAATTTGTTTTAATATTCTGCTTGTGTATCTGCAGAAGGACCAGAAAATGCCTAAATTCTTAACGACATTACAATACTTAGTGCATAGAAATACGAAAAGAGAAAGAATCACAACACTCAGCTGGCCTATTCAATTTTCTATTGTTCTTTCGTTACAAGAGAACATAGGCGCGTCCTCGTTACAAGTCCTTTTTGCGCGTGAAAAAGCTAATAATTAAGCTCACGAGAATTTCGCCGACAAATAACAAGAAAACAAGAGGTTTTCTTTTAGTTTTTTTAAAGTGTTCCCGCCAATGAAACGATGTATTGATAAGCTTAAGTTAATCACAGATACATGAGACACAGATACAGATACATGAGGGATAATCGAGTTAATAGCTAAACACAAACTTACTCAAGAAGACAAGACGCCATTTTTATAACCGAGCACAAGTACATAAATTCAACAACAGTTATTTTAATAACTACTTAGACTTCACAGAATCCTGATTGCAAGTGAGTTCAATAATCATTTATCTTTCATTATGCGGAGTTTTTTTTATCAAAGACGCCGGCTGTCAGTAGATATAAGGATTTTTAGAAACAGTATTTTTCGTATCTAATTTTTTAATATTCGGTCTTAATCCGTGTCTCTTTATTAAATGTTTATAAACATGGCGCACCCTCTTTATTTCAGAATGGAAAGACATATTGAAAACTTACAAAAATTATGCAGACTCTATGGTTCTAAAATAAAGACAAATTCTGGATACTTAAATCCTAAATCTATTCAAGATTATGTCGATGTTGTTGCGAAGTATGGTATTCCTTTCAAAGAAAATGTTGAGGTAATTTTTTATTGCATTTTTTTATTATTGTTAAGTTTCCATGATTAAGTAAATACAACTTCTTTTTTCTCTTGGGGCCTTGATAAGGCTGTAGTGTCTTAAAAAACATTATTTTATATATAGATCTATCCAATTCTTCTCTGCAATACATGCAAGAAAAAACTAGACAAAGTTCGAACAACTGGTGTACTCGTTTCCATCAATTTACCGGAATTTATACCACATTCTGAAGAAGAGTGTAACATCTGTTTCCAAAGTGGATCGTTTATGCTGAAAAGTAAAAATGTCATCCACTGGAAAGTTGTTGATAGGAAGCTAAATGAAGTTGGATTTACAAAAGTGGCTAGTATAGTTAAAAGCAGATGCTATGTTAAACTGTTAATGGGTGAAAATGGAAACATTCCTCTCGTATTATATATTTATGATGATCTGAAATGGAAGCTTTCATTGCATGATCGTACAGTGGACCACTTCGAAAGTTGTCCTGATCAAATCAGAAACGATAATGTAGAAATGTTTTGCACCTTCCTGAAAACAGTGACTATCTGCCAAGGGCATGGTGATTTTACTGATATTTTACAAAGAAGGATTGATTATAAGATACGTTTTCCAGAAAAGGAAAGAGTAGAAATAGCTTTTCCTGAGACATTTGAGGGAATAAGGTTCACAGATAATACCTTCAGTGTTGTACGATCTGCAGATTTTCAATTATTGATTAATGCCGGAAATGATGTCTGTGAAAGTTGCAAATCAATAAGGAACAATTTAAGAAAAATTAGACAACGCATGAACACATCTACTACACCAGACCCATTTACAAATTTACAATGCTTATCTTTTGATGAACTTGTGAGTAAATACAAAAAGCTTGTGATTACTAAAAATCAAGCTGTTAGGCAAGTCGCAAAATACTCGTTAACAATAAATCGATATCTAGATAAAGAAGGAGTTGTTAACAACTCTTTTCATGATGTCTGTACAAATGTTTTATCATCACAGAAAACTGAGTTTGAGGATGGTTCCCCACAACAACTTCTGTGGCAACAGCAACTGGAGCAAGCATCCAAAGGAGACCCACGATCAATGAGATGACACCCACTTATAATCAGATGGTGTCTGAGTATCTATGTGACATCACCTGCAGCATATAGACATATTTCAAGCAAGCGGAATTCATTTTTAGTTCTACCACATGTTAACACTTTGAAGAAGTACCTTCAATTTACAAAACCACAAAGTGGTTTTAGCAGTGATATTTTGGAAAGACTCATAGAGGATTCAGATATTGAGCATTTATCAGAACAACAAAAAAATGTCAGTTTAATTTTCGATGAAATGAAAATAAAGTCTGGTTTAGTGTATCGCAGATCATCAGGTAATTTTTATCATTACTGTTTCCTTGTTATGAACTATACAAACTGCACTTAAATCATACCATTTTGCATTTTGAAGAGAAATGTAAAGCTGATCAGGAGGAAAGAGACTTCTCCACTTATGTCAATGTTTTCATGGTTCGAGGGATTTGTTCAAAGCTGTGCTATCCTTTTGGTTATCATGCCAATTTGGGATTTACTGCTGACCAGCTGTTTCCGGTGGCTTGGGAGGCGACCTATGTGTTGGAGATGATAGGTTTTAAGGTTCGAGTTTGGGTGTGCGATGGAGCATCTCCAAATAGAAAATTATTTAAAATTAATGCTCTGGAAGACGACAACTGGACTTGGAATCTTTTTGAACCAACAAGGAAGATTTTTTTCATGTCAGATGTCCCTCATCTATTAAAGACAACACGTAATAACTTGGAAAATTCATTATGTAATCACAATTCAAGAAACTTACATGAAAGTATTAAGTATATAATTTTTTTAACTTTCCAGTGTTGAAAGCCACTATCATTTCTTTGTCACTAACTGATTCTAATTACATGTAGTTTTACTATGTGCAACAGATATTTTTTGAAAAAATATCTTAAATTCTGTTTGTTCTAGGTTGATGTAAAGACATCAGTTGGGCACATATAAAAGATGTTTATCAGTGGGATTTGTTACAAAATCCAGATGTTCTTGGACTAAGATTGCTACCGAAATTAACTGAGGACCACATCTATTTGCAACCTAGGCAGCGCATGAATGTAAAACTTGCTGCACAGGTAAACTACTTTTTCTATCTACAATAGTCATTAACATTTTCGATTAGACATTAGTAGTTGACATCCTTATACTATTGACATTGCAATTTTTATTGCCACTAAATCTTATGTTTTTAGGTTATTAGCAACTCTGTTGCTCTGGCCCTTGAACGACGAGGGAATCCAGCATTGGAATCAACCATAAAGTTTATAAAACTTTTTAACCGAACATTTGATTGTTTAAATGTGATGCACAAATCAGAGTGGAAGAAAGAAGATCACAAACCCTATACATCTGTAGAAGATCCTCGATTTGTTGTAAGGTTTTGTATATTACTAAAGTGACACTATTAACTATATCCATCTGTTTTCTTTGAGGGATGCTTTTGTTATACAAATACTGTAACAGTGCAAGGGAGAAAATCTTAAACTAATGAATTACTGTACTTATTTTTAGTTTTTGCAAGATGTTCTTAATTATTTGGACCGCTGGAGGGCAAATGCCAACAATGTTCTTGGAATGACTCAAGATGAAAAGAATCGCCTGTGCCTCAGTTTTCAAAGAGATCATGGGTGGCATTTAACAAGTAGGTCCTAACAATATTGTTTTCTGCTCTAAAAATAACAAAATGTATGCAAGTCATATAGGGCCAATAATTACCAATGAGAATGAAAATTGATTATCACCTGTTTTTCAGTTAAACCGTTTATCAAAATTTCAAGACTGCTTCTCAACGAACGGGTAACCTACATTTTGAGCGAAAAGTTCTCACAAGACCCCCTTGAAGAACATTTCGCAAAGCACCGCAGAAGTGCAGGTTGTAATGATAACCCAACTTTGAACCAATTTCAAAGACAGGAAGTAACATTCAACGTTATCAAAAATGACTTAATTGGAGACTTCAGAGGAAATACGCGCGGTCGTCCTGACAACAGACCTTTACCGGATATTAATGATCAGACTTTACCACCTAAAAGACCTCGAAAGCTGTAATTTATGTAGTTATTATATTATGATCCGAAAATTTGTTGACAGAGTTTGTATAAGTGGTAAACTTTGGAAAGGCAGAGTTAAATTGCATCCACGCGCATTTTCTATGTAATAATTTTGAAAAAGCAGAGCAGACTTATTTATTGTTTTTTCACATTTCATCATTCTTAGTTTATTCTCAACTTTGTTTGTAAGACCAAACAGTCTACACATTCGAAAATTCGGAGGGAAGAGGAAGAAAAAGGAAAAGGAGAATTTGATTTTGTTTGTATATACATTGTTATTGATGTATTGGTTGTGTAGAAATTTTGAACTAATCAAAAGTTGTCATAAATTCTCATGTTGTTTTATCTTAGGTAATAACTCTTCGGTACCGGTTTTTCTTTACAAAACACTTAGAAATAACTCTGAGTTTATTATGTCATTGTGTCAAAACCTCTCAAACATACAGTTAATCTAACAAGATCAGATCATTAAAGTTTGTGGTCAAAACTTTGTTATTTACGTCTGTGATAAACGAGCAAAACTTGTTATTGCCTCGTTCTTTCAAACGCAAAAAAAAGACTTTTAACCATAAAGATAGCATGATCGCATCTTGTTAGCTTAACACACTCCAAATGAAAATTAAGTCGATTTAGAAAAAGCTTTATCAGATAAAATAAAGATAAATCAATTAATCACGACAAATAAGTACATTAATTATGATTCCCGTAGATCAATTCGGTATGACTTTTGAAACCGTTTTCGCCATGAAGCCCTGGTTTAGTATGATAAAGAAAAAAAATTAAGCAAAAGCTTTTCGGTATAAAACCATCATCAGTGCATATCATATACCCTGGTTTAGGTTCTCCACTTACATATCCCGTTCTCGTGTGATGGTAGACTACTTAGCTTTTTCTTCCTCTTTTTGACGTAGCACACCTTGCATATTTTGGTGACGCGACTGAGGCTTCTGCAAAATGTCATGTCAACCATTATTGCACTGCAGAACGGCAAAAACAAAGTTTTCGTATATGATTCGTAAAATAATGATGCGAGTAGCGGATCAAAAATTGCAGTATAAGCGGAGTAATTTCGAACTATTTATATCTGCAGTGGGTCTTAACATGCAGTTTATCTAATAATTTCAGACCATCAAATCTTTATGCTAAAACCTTGTTTGGGATGATGAAGATTTTGGACACGTTCTTCCAAGAGACTTTTCACCGAGAAGTTTCAACAGGTACATCATGCCAAAAGTGAAAAATTGTCTCATTACATGATGATCGAAAACACTGAAAAATTAACGAATGATCAAAATGATTGGCGATTTTTGAATTTTTTTTACTTGTTATTGTTTTGTCTTTCTCATTTTAGTTGGATTAACATTGCCTTTTTATTGAATTATTTACCACCCGAAAACCTTAAGCAAGCTACCAGTACAATCCAGAAACGATAAATCGGGATAACGAAAATGCCAGCGTAAAATAGAAAGAACTGACATAACTAAAATCATTACCTAAATCTTGATTTGTTCTAAAAAGGATAAGAATTAAGAAACCATTTGTCAAGGCGGCTATCTCAACTATAGTTACAATAAAAATTACAAATAAAAAGATAGCAGAAACACAAAATTGATATCATTACAAATTACTAAGTCAGAGTTTTTCTCAATGCAGGTTCAGCCAACTTTGACACAACAACTGTTTTTTTAGCCTTTTCTTCGCATGAAAGTTGGTTAAGTTTTCTTCTGATCATTTGCACATAGGATTAACAAATGAACGAGCACGAATATCAATCTATTTATGAATTATTTGTCGTTTCAAAATTTGTTTCAGCTTTGAATTGTCTAAATTCCTTGAAAGACTGTCCCAATACGTTGTCACTACGTTGCATGTATGTATCTCTTTTGCTAGGCCATCCCTAATGTCCTGACCCTGGTATTGTCTAATAAAACTTGCATTTAACATTACTCTGACTGAATTTTCAATGCGTCTTATAAACAGAAAAACATCAAAATTAACTTTAACAAGACCACCTCTATCCCGCATCTCCATCCAGCTTTTTGTAAATTCTAAGAACTTGTTTCCTTGGAATTTACCACAATCTCCTGTTACCATCAAATCATTCAAAAATATGACAGCAGCAGAGGCAGCATGATTATTATTATTCTTTTGAAGTATTTTTTTATACTTCTTAAGGAGTGCAAAGATAACAAATCCAGCAACATAATACAAAACATTTTGCTCCTCATCAGTCAACTTTAAATCCATAGCAATCTTAGCCACTTTAGTATGATTGCTGTCGAATTTGATGATTTGCCTCAAAATATTCATATGCACATAGTAATTCAGGCAACCAACATGATTATCATCAGGCTTGGAATTCAGTTTCGAAAGAATGGCAGCCCAAGTATCACAAGAATTTTCACGTAATTCTACAAGAATTACTTTCCACATGTTTTCTCTGCTGGTATCCTTCAGCAAGTTTACACTTCTAACAGCACATGCAATGTTGAAGATAATGTTTTCTTTCATATTAAAAAGTTCCGGTGACTTTTGGAAAAGTTCCAACACTTCCTCAGCAAATTTCTTTACTTTATTTCCTTTGTTTTCGATAGAACCTGTCACTAAGTTGTGCTTTGGATCATGAATAGCATCTAGAAGAGCATCTTTAAACATCTGAGATGCAACCGACATCAATTCTTCATCAGAAACAGATACATATCCTATGAAAGAAATAAGTTGTGCAAACAATTAAATAACATATTACAACACAAATCATGGAAATAATAATGATCACTGAAAACAATAAAGTGTAACAAAAAGCAAAATTTTGTAGGATCTTTGTTTAAAAATGATATAGTTAGGTGTATCTGCTAATAAAAGAATTGAGAGATTCCACAGTTGAAAGTAAATAAATTACTAAAAACAACAATACAAAGGGCTCATGAAAATAGAATTGGAATGGAATAACCACTGACCTTCTTTCACCTTTTTCTTTTAAGTTTTATGTGAAACGGTCTGGTTATCGTCAGAGCTTTTTTTCGAACCTTCTTTCTTTTTAGAACTATAACCTAAAATGAATAAATAACCAAAGTAATACATAGCTAATAAGATTCTAGTTAGCAGTAGGAGGTAAGAAAGAGCATAGGATGCTGTACTATGTATACTCGCTGAGTCAAGTCAAGGTCAAGTAAATAGGAGGGTAAAAACACTTACTACATATATCCAAGTGATTTTTGTAGTAGGAAATTCTGATGTAAGTCTTTTTACAGAAGGGGCACATATATTTCTCTTCTGATCGGCTTGTCCTCGGCGATTTTATGGCCACATGAATATCATTTTCATCACAGAACTGAATACTTGGTAAAGAACACATCATATCTTCAGATCTAGCAGAAAGCTCGTTTATTTCGTCAATATCAATGCCATCTGGTATATCTACTTCCACGCTTTCGAAAACATTGAATTCATTTAAGCTTGCCTCATCAACAAAATCGCATTCACTCAGTTCAACATCTATAACATCAACAACAGGCTCTTCGGTCTCCATCTTGTATTCTTTCTTTCGTTAAAATGAGTGCACGTTAAAAATTCTCGTCAAAATGTCGCACTAATTATTACCGAGTAGAGTAAAATTATTACCGAATTTTACGCATATTTTAGTTAATTTATTCTTAACTTTAAATTTTTTAATTTTGAACATCCAATCAGAAACTTTATGTATTGTTAACATAGAATAATCGAACCTATTAGTTATGCAAACTATGTTTGTAAAACAATATCGATACCCTCAATCAGGACGCGCCTTATTTCAAAAGATCTTAAAGTGTTGTGATTCTTTCTCTTTTCGTATTTCTATGCTTAGTGGAATCTAAACATGTTAATATAGTTGTGGGTGATTTTAATCTAGGTGTTAATTCACAACTATCTTCTGTCTTAGATAGGTTTGTGCAGAAGGTATCAGAACCTATACATATCAGTGGCTCATTGATTGATCATGCCTATATTCACCAGGATTTGCTTGAAATGTTTTTGACTGAGTGTGATGTTAAGTGTTTGTTTTTCACAGATCATGATGCAGTAAGGATATCTTTCCAGGAATTCTAAGTATTCTGATGAATTTGCCTCAATTGTTTAGACGTACACCTTTTCCATAGCCTAAAATGTGACCCCTGACCTTTTTATGATTTAACTTTAACTTTTGAATAAAATATCTTTTTTTGATTTATGCAAAGGTCTTGCGTACCTTGTTTGTGCAGCACAATTGCACAGCTGCACCTGGGCAGTGGTGGGGAGATAATTTTTGGAAGTCATCTCATTATAAGATGTTGCCATCAAACAGTTTATGAAATTTCTCTTTCCTTGAGTGACACGATTTAATCTAGTAATTTTTAGAAACAAGAATTTCATTTTTCAAAAGGAAAAGACTTCAAGTTGTTAAAATACAGCATCTGTTATGATGATCACTTCCAGGTTGAGAAAGCAGATTGTAATATTTTTCTTGTTCTTTTTATTCTACTCAGGGTACTCAGATTCATATCAACGCTCTGTAATGTTCATGTTTTTGAAAAGCTTTTTAAATCAGTGAATGATGGTACCCAAGCATATTTATATAGATATTTATTATTTTATCGTTTTCATTGTGTTTTTCTAGTTCAATATTACTATAGTTGTCAGTGTAATGTGAATTCAGGTTATTTTCATACTGTGGTCAAAAAAATAAAACCGTAATCAGAAAATCTTAAATGACAATGGCGACATTACTTTTCATTATGGCTGTGCATAATTTGGTGAGAATGCTGAACTGTAGCAAGTAGAACATGCAAGTTGTAAAATTGAGTTTGGTTGATTGATCTGGATTCAAATTTCAAGTTATATGTACCAAAAGAAGGTAAATACTGTTTTTATTACAATTATCTATTTCAGGTCTTCCTGAGGGGAAAAAGTCAACACAAAGCCTTCTGTTCATATACAGTTTTTTGTAAAAACATTAAGAAAAGTTTTAACAGGGCTGATGTACTAAAGAAATCTATATATTAATAGCCGATTCTCTGTCTGTCTGTTTGTTTGTTTGTAAGTCACGCAAAATGGTAGATGTGAACTGCGAAAGAAATTGGGGAGTCAGCAATGTAAGATCACACATAAATGTTTTCTCTTCTTGTGCGCGACGTCAGTGTGGTGAAACCATTGTATTGAGACCCTTATCGAATGCGACGTTTAGGGAAAATTATCTCAATAACCAATAGGGATAACTGACGTTTTTTGGGGTCCGCGATACAGGCGATGGGGTTACGAAAAATTTGGGTCTAATTTTTTTGGGGAGGGGTCTGTGACGTCATCAAAATCTTTGAACATTGATATCTCTGTAACTGTTGATCGTAGCGGAACGATCCCATACATTTTTTTATCAGTTTTTCGAGCTCTACAACATGGGAACACTTTCGGTTGCCAATTCCTTAATTTTATTTTTCGTGAAGTCAACGCATGCTGATTCTCTGTCTGTCTGTCTGTCTGTCTGTCTGTTTGTTTGTTTGTTTGTAAGTCACGCAAAATGGTAGATTGAGTTGTGAGTGAAATTGTTTCTTTTTTTGTGTGCGACGTGAGTTCGAAGCAAATACATTGCAAACCCAATCGAACGTGACTTTTTTGGCTGATGAACTAATAGGAATAACGTTGTGTTTTTATCATTATTGTAAGTTTTATATTCCACGTTGACTTGGCTTTGAAAACAGTACATCAACTTAATACAAAGAAACTAACTGATTAAACATTTTGGACAAGAAGCAGCAGTGGCAGAACGTGGCAGCATATGTTCGGTTTGCCAAACTCTTGCCTGACTGGGTGAACTTTTTTTTTGAGCAATCAAAATGTTTAAAAACCGATAGGTAAAAAAAGAGTATCATATAAAAACAATTTTTTTTTTTTTTTTTTTTGCTTTTGTCGTAATAGTTGTGCATTTTTTCTCTCCTCCCGTGTGAACATTTTATGTAACACTGATGTAAAACTGACTGCACACCAGAGGTTGTGACTTCGAATCTTTTCCAAGTTGTATGTGCTGTTTATAAAGTAATTTGCCGTTTATTGATACAGTGATACAGTGAAAACAATACAGTGAAAACAATACAATACAAGTAAATACAAAGAAACCAACTGATTAAACATTTTGGATAAAAAGCAGCAGTGGCAGAACGTGGCAGCAGGTTCGGTTTGCCAGTGTATCCTAACGTATCCTTGCCTGACTGTCTGAGACGGGTAAACTTTTTTTTCGAGCAATCAAAATGTTTAAAAACCGATAGGTAAAAAAAGAGTATCATGATACAAAATATTTTTTTTTGCTTTTGTCTTAATTGTTGTCTTAATTTCTTTTAATCGATTTCTTTTAATCGATTTTAATCAGATCGAACGTTTTTTTTTTATTCACTTTATTCATTTAGCACGTGCCTTTTTTCTCTCCTCCCGTGTGATCTTTTTAAGAAGAGAAACCATTTCCCCCTTACGTTTGATAGCACCCATGTTAGAGCGCGTAACTTTTTTAAAACAAAAGCTAATAAAAAGTTGTTATACGTTTTGAATGTATTGTTACACTGATAAAAGATTGGTTTTACCAGAGGTTGTGACTTCGAATCTGCTTCTGGTGGAACACAAGTTGTACGAGCCGCTTATAAGGAAATTTGACGTTTATTGATACAGTGATACAGAGCAGGTGGACATGGGCGGCGAGCGACGCCGCCTTGGCGGCTAGTCTATATATTAATAGCCGATTCTCTGTCTGTCTGTCTGTTTGTTTGTTTGTAAGTCACGCAAAATGGTAGATTGAGTTGTGAGCGAAAGTATTTCTTTTTTTGTGTGCGACGTGAGTTCGAAGCAAATACATTGCAGCCCCAATCGAACGTGACTTTTTTGGGTGATATATTCCACGTTGACTTGGCTTTGGAAACAGTACATCAACTAGATACAAAGAAACTAACTGATTAAACGTTTTGGACATAAAAGCAGCAGTGGCAGAACGTGGCAGCATGTGCGGTTTACCAGTGTATCCTAACGTATCCTTGCCTGACTGTCTGAGACGGTTGAACTTTTTTCGAACAATAAAAATGTTTAAAAACCGATAAGTAAAAAAAAGAAAATCATGAAACAATTTTTTTTTTTTTTTTTGCTTTTGTCTTAATAGTTGTCTTAATTTCTTTTAATCGATTTCTTTTAATCTATTTTAATCTGATCGAACGTTTTTTCATTCATTTAGCACGTGCATTTTTTTCTCCTCCCGTGTGATCTTTTTAAGAAGAGAAACCATTTTTTCACCTACTTCTGATAGCACCCATGTTAGAGCACGTAAAACAAAAACTAACAATAAGTTGAAAAGTTTTTCTTTCTGCGTTTTGAGTGAATTGTTAAACTGATAATTGACTGGTTTAAAATCGTAAATAAAAACCACGTGAAGTTCACGTTCGGAATGCATTGTGTAAAGCAAGAAAGTCTGCTGACATTTTAAATGCGACTGCGACAATGAACGGCTGAGTTAAGAACATGCAAGATTTCAAACACCAGGAACGTATTTCTATTAACGTGCAAACGAGCTTTATTAAGCGACAAAGCCAGCAGCAAAGGAAGTCTTATCGCTGGTGTTAAGTGCAATAATTTGGAGCAGGTGGTGATACAATGCAGGCTGAACATGGGCGGCGCGCGACGCCGCCTTGGCGGCTAGTCTATATATTAATAGCCGATTCTCTGTCTGTCTGTCTGTCTGTCTGTTTGTTTGTCACGCAAAATGGTAGATTAAGTTGTGAGCGAAATTATTTCTTTTTTTTGTGTGCGACGTGAGTTCGAAGCAAATACATTGCAACCCCAATCGAACGTGATTTTTTTTGGCTGATGAACTAATAGGAATAACGTTTTGTTTTTATCATTACTGTTAGTTTTATATTCCACATTGAGTTGGCTTTGAAAACAGTACATCAACTAAATACAAACTCACTAACTGATTAAATATTTTGGACAAAAAGCAGCAGTGGCAGAACGTGGCAGCATATGTTCGGTTTGCCACTAACTCTTGCCTGACTGTCTGAGATAGGTGAACTTTTTTTTTTGAGCAATCAAAATGTTTAAAAACCGGTAGGTAAAAAAAGAGTATCATATCAAAACAAAATGTGTTTTTTTTTGTTTTTTTTTTTTGCTTTGCTTTTAATAAATTAATTTCTTCTTTTAATTGTTAAGCGTTCTGATCGAACGTTTTTTTATTCTATTTGTTCATTTAGCACGTGCCTTTTCTCTCTCCTCCGTGTGAACTTTTTAAGAAGAGAAACCATTTCCCCCTTACGTTTGATAGCACCCATGTTAGAGCGCGTAACGTTTTTAAAACAAAAGGTAATAAAAAGTTTTTTTCTCTCTACGTTTTGAGTGCATTGTTGTGCTGTTCAACGATTGTTTTAAAAAATAAATAACACAAGAAATTTGTTTTTTTGGAACCATTGTTTAAACTGATATTTGATATTTGATTTCGAATCTGCCTCTAGGATAGCTGACGTTTTTTCGGGTCCGCGATACAGGCGATGGGGTGACAAAAAATTTTTGTCTAATTTTCTTGGGAGGGGTCTGTGACGTCATCAAAATATTTGAAGAATGATATCTCTGTAACGGTTGATCGTAGCGGAACGATCCCATACATTTTTTTAATCAGTTTTTCGAGCTCTACAACATGGTAACACTTTCGGTTGCCAATTCCTTAATTTTATTTTTCGTGAAGTCAACGCAGGCTGAACATGGGCGGCGAGCGACGCCGCCTTGGCGGCTAGTCTATATATTAATAGCCGATTCTCTGTTTGTTTGTGCGTTTGTTTGTTTGTAAGTCACGCAAAATGGTAGATTGAGTTGTGAGCGAAATTATTTCTTTTTTTGTGTGCGACGTGAGTTCGAAGCAAATACATTGCAACCCCAATCGAACGTGACTTTTTTTGGCTGATGAACTAATAGGAATAACGTTTCGTTTTTATTATTTTGTTAGTTTTATATTCCACGTTGACTTGGCTTTGAAAACAATACATCAACTAAATACAAAGAAACTAACTGATAAAATATTTTGGACAAAAAGCAGCCGTGGGAGAACGTGGTACCATCTCGGTTTGCCAGTGCATCCTAACGTATCCTTGCCTGACTGTCTGAGACGGGTGAACTTTTTTTTCGAGTAATGAAAATGTTTAAAAACCTATAGGTAAAGAAAAAATATCATAAAACAAAATATTTTTTTTTGCTTTTGTCATAATAGTTGTCTTTAATCGATTTCTTTTAATCTATTTTATTTTATATCAGATCGAACGTTTTTTTTTATTCACTTGATTCATTTAGCACGTGCCTTTTCTTCTCTCCTCCCGTGTGATCTTTTTAAGAAGAGAAACCGTTTCCCCCTTACGTTTGATAGCACCCATGTTAGAGCGCGTAACTTTTTAAAACAAAAGTTAATAAAAAGTTGAAGTTTTCTCTCTATGCGTTTTGAGTGTATTGTTACACTGATAAAAGATTGGTTTTACCAGAAGTTGTGACTTCGAATCTGCTTCTGGTTGAACACAAGTTGTACGAGCCGTTTATAAGGAAATTTGACGTTTATTGATACAGTGATACAGAGCAGGTGGACATGGGCGGCGAGCGACGCCGCCTTGGCGGCTAGTAGAATATAAATACATATCATTGTTTATTTTCAGTGTCATTGGATTTCTGCGAAAGCAACAAATACTTTAAAACCGGCTTTGTTTTTGGATTTCTGCGAAAGCAAGAAATACATTAAAACCGGCTCTGGTCTTTTTTTTTTTTTTTTCTGCTGTCCAAACCTAGCGGTTTTTTGAAATTTCGTGCGTGCGCCTACATGGATTCATTACATCTATGCGTAAAGCCATTTTTTCGTAGCACGAAGTTTCTTCCACGAGAAATTTCTAGCGACTGGTTGTAATTGCGGTAATACAGAAATCGAAAACTTTCTTTTCTAACATTGGTATTTGAAACTTCTATCTTTTGGTAAGCTTTCTTCTTAGTGCTTTTTTATCTTCCCATTCGCTTAATTGTAGGCTTATATCTGGGTACATCGGAGTAAAAGTGAGGTCTTTGTGAAGTTTGTCAGCAAGCCTCTAGCTGATCCTAGCTGATCCTATCTTACCCTAGCTTCCTAGCCTATCCTAGCTTATCCTAGATAATCCTAGCTGACCAAGCAAAGCTTTGAGGCAAACTTGAGAAATACAAAAATTCATCGAAGTGGCTCATAGTTAAACTTTTAAAAGGTAAAATTTTTAAATGCTTCGTAGCTAGCTTATGTAGATACGTAGTTACTTTAAAACATAGTATTTCTGATAAATTTTTTAATTTGTTTCTTATTTTTTTTTCGAAAAAGTTTGTGTTTTTTTTCTTTCGTTCTTATACATAGATTCTTTTTTTAAAAAAAACTGTCATATAAATCTCGTATCCATGGTTACGATTCGCACCTTTCTTTTCTTTGTATGAAATAGCTTATGTTGTTTTTAATTAACCCCTATTCACACTTTTTAAAAGTATTTTTGTCTTATCTATTTTTGATCTACAGTATATAATATGTTTGTTTCCAAGAAAAAACTACTTTCATTTTGATACTTAAAGTTTCATTCATGAAGCAATCGTCTCTCCATAACCATAAAAGTAGTATAAAATCTTTTTAACGTTTGTGTGTAAAGTGTTAAAAATGCTCAACAGGAAAGAGGAGCTTTAATATTTTTTGGATCTATAGTATGTATCATTGATGCTTTCATAGATTTCTAGGGTTTCATGCTTCAGCTGGTTCTGCAGAAATCCTTATGCCTGCAAGGGCATCTTGTTCTTT
Organism: Turritopsis dohrnii; assembly: GCA_027922465.2. NCBI lineage: Eukaryota > Metazoa > Cnidaria > Hydrozoa > Anthoathecata > Oceaniidae > Turritopsis > Turritopsis dohrnii. The sequence goes on along the minus strand of BQMF02000691.1, from coordinate 16,446 downwards.
TTTTTTTTTTTTTTTTCTGCTGTCCAAACCTAGCGGTTTTTTGAAATTTCGTGTGTGCGCTTACATGAAACTTATGCTTACCACGCATGTGAGGGTAGAAACCATTTTAAATTTTCTAAAGTTTCTTGAAAATGATAGATATGGGTATCTGAAGATAAAAAAAGAATTTTCATAGAAGAAACTTACAATTATCTTGAACTGTGATCATTCTTTTCTAATTAAAAAGAAGTTTTCAACGTTTTCTAAACAGAAGAGTCAAAAAGGTAGCTATTTGTTTGTTTTTATAGAGAGATGTTTTGATATTCTTTAAGCCTGTCTAAATTCAAAACATCTTCGTTTGTTTTGTATATGAGCTGTTACGCTTTTAAGCTCTGGATACTTTGGCTCAGCTTAGTTTCCTCTTCAGCTCCAACATAGAAAATTTGTGTCTACACTGCACCACTTACATACTTGTTTTATTGTTTGATCAGTTTTTAAGTTTTTACTGTCAATGTCCCTTATTACGAGTGACTAATCACAATAGCAAATTAAAACATCTGTAAAACAACTGTCTGTAATTTCAGAAGATACATCATGTAACAATACAAAACTTTCCTTTCAGTTATATATATAATTATGTTATGTGTGTGCTTTAGAACATATATAAGTATATATATAACTGTTAATGATCAAAATTATTGTTTACTTTTTGTGTTTGAAATATTGATAATTCCATTTGTAATTAAGAAGATTGACGGTACATATCAAATGCTTAAAGAATATGATTTACATACGTAATCACTGTAGTATTCGAAAAAATGAATATAAACTTAATATTATTTCGTACCCCCAAAATAAAGAATGTTTTATGTCATTCAGATGTAGTTAAGTTTATCAGTGGTGTATATACGTATACAATAAAGTTTCGCATAGTGTCAACTATATTTTCACAATGCCCTTGGGTGCATATGAAATCAGAGATGCAATGTTATGTCGTAAAAATCATTCAACCTTTTTTTGAATTTCTTCAAGAATTTTTATAAACAGGTCATGAATGATAACTCAGATCAAGGATGTTTGTAAGTGCTTTCCGTATTACTAATCAAAACAAACTACAACAGTTATAATGTTGGTTTTGTTCTATGTGGATGTATTTTGCATGGTCCAAATCTGCATGCATTTTTGTGCTTGTAATTTAGGAAGTCTGCTAGGAAGATTGACACCAAGTATCAAATTTAGAAATTCAGAACTTTTTACAGTTTATGAGTTACGTGCATATACATTGTGATATCTGAAAGGATCAATATATCCTTGATATTATTTCTTATCAACAAAATAAAGAATATTTAATGTCATTCGGATGTAATCCAGTTTATTAGCAGTATACTATAAGTCTCACATAGTGTCACTTATCTTTTGACAATGTCCCAGGGATTATACATTAGAAATGTGATTTTTTATTTTAGAAATCACATCACCCTTTTCAAATATGTCATATGCTTTTTCTGTCATATTTCAGCAGATTTTGGCAGAAATCCTTTTGCCTGTTAAGGCATCTTGTTTAACTTAACTCGACTGATCAGAGTTCATGATGACAGCAAGTGTTAAGCATTGACAAGGTAAGATTTTGATTCATGAATTAGGAAACTAATTTTCGCGTGAACTAATTTTCGCGAGAACGAATTTTCGCAAAGAAGTCAAATTGATATATTTCATGGGTTTCGCTAGTTAACACAGTCTTGAATTGAGAAAAAAGGCAGTTTTTGACTCGGAGAACCTTTTCTTTCGCGAGAATACACGGGTTTCAAAATTAAGCGTTCTGTAAATTATATATAGAATTTATCGAATGATTTTTTTTCGAGTTAACATCGAAAGTGAAATCAGTGCTAGTTTCTTTCGGGAGTTCTGCAAACGCCCTCATTTTTTAAATTTAGCAGGAATTTTATTTTGCGGTTTTTTCGAAAATTCACGAAACTCGCGAAATTTAATTCCACGAAAATTAATTCCCTTAAGGTATATTACGGAAGCCCATTAGTGCCATATTTGCCGTTTGAGTTTTCAATTCTAGAGAGCGTAGTTTTTCTCACTTTTCACTTTACTTACTCTTCGTAAGTCTAGAGAACGCAGTTATTCCCACTTTTCACTTTACTTACGGTAAATCTAGAGAACGCACTTATTCCCACTTTTCACTTTACTTACGCAGTTTTTCGAAACTCTGGTGCATTCCTTGTTACCATGCAGTTGTGCTTTCACAAAGAAACTCTTTTATCTCTGCGGGTGAGTTCAAAAATAAATTCGCAAAATAAATATGGCGGCAGCAGCACGAGGAGGAACTGGAGACACAGACGAGGTTCGTTAATCTTATGATGCATTTCTTTTTTTTTTTTCTTGCTGTGGTATTTGGTTTGTGTTCATTTTCTGTCTAAAGGTTCTTTTTTGAGCTATGGCTTGCTTGACAAAAAGTAACTGTATATATACAATTCGAACTTTATTTTCCTTCTTTTAGATTGTTGAATTTTTGAAGAAGAGAGGCTATCCTCCTTCAACAATTAAACTCTTTTATCTCTGCGGGTGAGTATTTTTCCATGAATATGTTTACTGCCTAATTTTAAAAACTTCGAATTATATACTTATATACTATAATTATATACTTGTCTCTTTCATTTCTATATTTTTGTTGTGTTTCATTATATATAATGTTTTATGTGAAATGCAGTTTTTAGCAAACCAAGATCCCTTATCCTTATGCTAAAGTTTTTGATAATCTTCCAGAAAAAAACTAAAAAATAAATAAGTACAAATTTTTTTTCCAGAGAAGCCAAGAAATTTTATTTAGATTGTGCCCTACCTAGCTGTGTTTCTTGGTTTTTGATTTTAGCTACATGATTTTCTTTCTCATTTTGGCGTATTTTGCTGGTCATTTTGATTTCGTTTAGTTTCCCAAACATTCTATCACTCATAGTGAACTTTGAATTTTAGTATGTTCAAGTTCAAAATATTTTATCACTAGTAACCCGGATAAAAATTTTTACCAAACTTAACTTCGAAAACAATAGGTCAAATACACCATTCCCGTGTACATACCCCGTCACGAAAAAATAAATCATAGAATCGCAGCTCAAAAGTGTATCTATGTTGTAGAGCTCGAAAAACTGATCAAAAAAGTGTATGGGATCGTTTCTCTACGACCAACCGTTACAGAGATATCGTCGGTTAAAGATTTTGATGACGTCATAGCCGCAATACCAAAAATAACTTAGGCCCAAATTTTATGTCACCCCATCACCCGTATTGCGGACCCTAAAAAACGTCAGTTTTCCCTATTGGTTCTCGAGATATTTCCCCAAAAACGTCGCGTTCGATTAGGGATGCAATGCAATGATTCCCCGAGATGGATTAAAAAACTGACGTCACGGCACTTGCTACTATATAATAATTGTAAAAAAACCGCATGGCCTAACGAAAAATATGACCACGATTAAGAAGATTTTGACCTTAAAATTCAACAAAATTTATCACTCTCTAAAATAAAAGTGTGACACACACTCGCTATCTATCTTATTATACTAATTCGCGATTGTGCATCCGGTTTTTATTTTAGAGAGTGACATATTTGTTTTTTTTTCACGGTCAAATCCTTCTTATTTTTTCCCTTTTCGTCGTAAAACCACGCCAAAGCGAGAGTGATTTTTTTGATTTTTCGCGATTAGTATATGCTCCTCCGTTTTGTTATTTTTGGCTTGCGCAGTGGAAATCAGCCGAAAAACGTCTTTGGAGGAGTGCGAGCAATGCAACGTCTTCGTTCGAAATTTGTCAACGATCATTTCGTGAGCAAGAAACTTCGCGAAGAAGACGGGTTTCTTTTTGTATACGAATATTTTAATTTAAATTTGATTGTTTTAGGTAGTTTCTGCGAAAAAACGTATTGTGAAGATTGAACTAACAAGTGTGGAAGCAAATCGACGAAAGAACTGAAAAAAATTTAAGTTTCGGGATCGTTTTCTTTTCGGGTTTATCAAGTAGAGTACATTATTGTTTACAGTGCAGAATGTACAAGAATCTTTTACTTATTTACTAACTTTACTTATTATAATACCTTTCCTTTTTTGTTTCTAGAACTTAAAAACGGATGCCTGCAGAAAGATCTTTACTCAGGTAAAATGTTTTTGTTTTTTTATCGTTTTCGTTGAGCTACCACTTCGTAGAGATTTAATTAAGAAGTGGACATAAATATACGAAAAACTGATTGTTTTCTTCGTTAGCATATCAGTACAGAAAGACGAAAAAGAAAGAAAAACTTTACGGGGCGAATAACTTGGATGTGGTGGAGCATCGTTGTTATTGTTAACAACAGCATGCTTAGCAAAGGTGATGTTACTTATTATTATTCTGTATTATTATATTGTTCTGTTATTTACAAAAACAAAAATGGTTCCAGAGTTGTGACCATGAGGCAAGCGTAAGCTGTTGCTGTTGAAAGGCTCTTTGGCTGTAGCTACATCATACATGATCTTTATAGATTTTATTCATTTAAGCGTATTTTTACTTTTTAAATGTGATTATAGTGTCTTCTTCTGCATGGTTTATTCATTTAGATTTGTTCCTTTTTCACAAGAAAGAAAGTAAAAACAAATAAACGTCATTTAGGAAAGTATCATCTTTATATTATGAGTTTGGGAATACTTGGGTATTTAGTTTGATCATGTTCTTCTTCGTCATCCAGCTAATAATTATTCACTGTTGTTTCATGTGTAATGTATCTCTGTCTGACGTTCCGACTATTATCAGCATCATAATTTGAATTTGTTTTTGATAATGCTCCCCCAGCAGTGGATGTATATACCTGTATTTGTTTATGCGACATTCTAATTCATGGAATTTTTCTTATTTTTTTATTTTTTCATGTTAATGCATTATTTTGTGTTATGGTAATCGTTTACGTACTATGCCTGGGTAATTAACTTTGGCATTATGATTTTATTTATTTGTGACTTCTGGGTGTAAATTTTTGTTCTTAGTTATTGTTTTTAGGATAAATGCGTACTTGAATTTAATTTTTTTTTTCTTTTTTTTTGTTGTTGTTTATTTCAATATTCTTATAGCATGATTAGGTTTTCGGTATTACAATTGAAATATTATGCTTTTAGGTAATAATAAAAAAAGCATAAAGAAATGAAACTCATGGTTTTAATCATGACGTTGATGGTTTTGGGAAGAACAGACTAAATATCATTTCAAAAATTCATTAATGGTTGCAGTCCAGTAGTAACTTTGGAACAAAAGAAAAAGTTGGAAGGTATCAATTTGTTTTGAATTAACATTTTGTAATGTTTGGTTTCGTATGTCTGGGTAAACAGTTCTGTGTTATATATTGCCTTTTTTTTTTTTACATTAAAGTTACTTTTCTTCTGCGTATAAATATATTATTCTGAGCCATGTTGCTATTTGTTTCTGTTTTTAATCTTCTGAATGTAAGAAATGAATTAAAACATTAATGCCTGTAGAAACTTTTACACGAGTTAAATTTCACAACACAACGCATACTGAACATGGGTGGCGAGCAACACCGCCTGGGATGTTTTTGAGTTGCGATTCTATGATTTATTTTTTCGTCACGGGGTACGTACACGGGAATGGTGGATTTGACCTAATGTTTTCGAAGTTAAGTTCGGTAAAAAGTTTTTACCCGGGATACTAGTCTTATTATACTAATTCGCGATTGTGCATCCGGTTTTTATTTTAGAGAGTGACATATTTGTTTTTTTTTCACGGTCAAATCCTTCTTATTTTTTCCCTTTTCGTCGTAAAACCACGCCAAAGCGAGAGTGATTTTTTTGATTTTTCGCGATTAGTATATGCTCCTCCGTTTTGTTATTTTTGGCTTGCGCAGTGGAAATCAGCCGAAAAACGTCTTTGGAGGAGTGCGAGCAATGCAACGTCTTCGTTCGAAATTTGTCAACGATCATTTCGTGAGCAAGAAACTTCGCGAAGAAGACGGGTTTCTTTTTGTATACGAATATTTTAATTTAAATTTGATTGTTTTAGGTAGTTTCTGCGAAAAAACGTATTGTGAAGATTGAACTAACAAGTGTGGAAGCAAATCGACGAAAGAACTGAAAAAAATTTAAGTTTCGGGATCGTTTTCTTTTCGGGTTTATCAAGTAGAGTACATTATTGTTTACAGTGCAGAATGTACAAGAATCTTTTACTTATTTACTAACTTTACTTATTATAATACCTTTCCTTTTTTGTTTCTAGAACTTAAAAACGGATGCCTGCAGAAAGATCTTTACTCAGGTAAAATGTTTTTGTTTTTTTATCGTTTTCGTTGAGCTACCACTTCGTAGAGATTTAATTAAGAAGTGGACATAAATATACGAAAAACTGATTGTTTTCTTCGTTAGCATATCAGTACAGAAAGACGAAAAAGAAAGAAAAACTTTACGGGGCGAATAACTTGGATGTGGTGGAGCATCGTTGTTATTGTTAACAACAGCATGCTTAGCAAAGGTGATGTTACTTATTATTATTCTGTATTATTATATTGTTCTGTTATTTACAAAAACAAAAATGGTTCCAGAGTTGTGACCATGAGGCAAGCGTAAGCTGTTGCTGTTGAAAGGCTCTTTGGCTGTAGCTACATCATACATGATCTTTATAGATTTTATTCATTTAAGCGTATTTTTACTTTTTAAATGTGATTATAGTGTCTTCTTCTGCATGGTTTATTCATTTAGATTTGTTCCTTTTTCACAAGAAAGAAAGTAAAAACAAATAAACGTCATTTAGGAAAGTATCATCTTTATATTATGAGTTTGGGAATACTTGGGTATTTAGTTTGATCATGTTCTTCTTCGTCATCCAGCTAATAATTATTCACTGTTGTTTCATGTGTAATGTATCTCTGTCTGACGTTCCGACTATTATCAGCATCATAATTTGAATTTGTTTTTGATAATGCTCCCCCAGCAGTGGATGTATATACCTGTATTTGTTTATGCGACATTCTAATTCATGGAATTTTTCTTATTTTTTTATTTTTTCATGTTAATGCATTATTTTGTGTTATGGTAATCGTTTACGTACTATGCCTGGGTAATTAACTTTGGCATTATGATTTTATTTATTTGTGACTTCTGGGTGTAAATTTTTGTTCTTAGTTATTGTTTTTAGGATAAATGCGTACTTGAATTTAATTTTTTTTTTCTTTTTTTTTGTTGTTGTTTATTTCAATATTCTTATAGCATGATTAGGTTTTCGGTATTACAATTGAAATATTATGCTTTTAGGTAATAATAAAAAAAGCATAAAGAAATGAAACTCATGGTTTTAATCATGACGTTGATGGTTTTGGGAAGAACAGACTAAATATCATTTCAAAAATTCATTAATGGTTGCAGTCCAGTAGTAACTTTGGAACAAAAGAAAAAGTTGGAAGGTATCAATTTGTTTTGAATTAACATTTTGTAATGTTTGGTTTCGTATGTCTGGGTAAACAGTTCTGTGTTATATATTGCCTTTTTTTTTTTTACATTAAAGTTACTTTTCTTCTGCGTATAAATATATTATTCTGAGCCATGTTGCTATTTGTTTCTGTTTTTAATCTTCTGAATGTAAGAAATGAATTAAAACATTAATGCCTGTAGAAACTTTTACACGAGTTAAATTTCACAACACAACGCATACTGAACATGGGTGGCGAGCAACACCGCCTGGGATGTTTTTGAGTTGCGATTCTATGATTTATTTTTTCGTCACGGGGTACGTACACGGGAATGGTGGATTTGACCTAATGTTTTCGAAGTTAAGTTCGGTAAAAAGTTTTTACCCGGGATACTAGTCTACTTATACTAATTCGCGTGCGTGTGTCACACTTTTATTTTAGAGAGTGATATATTTGTTTTTTTTTCACGGTCAAATCCTTCTTATTTTTTCCCTTTTCGTCGTAAAACCACGCCAAAGCGAGAGTGATTTTTTTGATTTTCCGCGATTAGTATATGCTCCTCCGTTTTGTTATTTTTGGCTTGCGCAGTGGAAATCAGCCGAAAAACGTCTTTGGAGGAGTGCGAGCAATGCAATGTTAATCGTTCGAAATTTGTCAACGATCATTTCGTGAGCAAGAAACTTCGCGAAGAAGACGGGTTTCTTTTTGTATACGAATATTTTAATTTAAATTTGATTGTTTTAGGTAGTTTCTGCGAAAAAACTTCGCGAAGAAGACGTGTTTCTTTTTGTATACGAATATTTTGATTTAAATTTGATTGTTTTAGGCAGCAAATCGACGAAAGAACTGATGAAGAAACACAGGTTTGTATGCACGAAGGTATTGTTATTATTATAAAACGTTTTATTATCGTTTGTTTACAATGAAAAATCATATTTAGATATACAGAAGAAGTGCAGTGAAGTTTTTAAAAATTAGCTGCAGAAAGATCGAACGAACAAAAGGTATTATTATAAAACTTTTTATTATTATTATTATTATTATTGTTATTATTATTATTATTAAAAATTGGCTGTGCAGAACGATAAGACTTTTATTGTTTAATAATTTAGATTAATAAAAGAACAGGTTTTTAAATGTTTGTTTACGTTTTAGTTATCAAATATCGCTATACAGAAGAAAGTGCAGTGGAGAAATGCAGTTTCATGTTTATTTACACAGTAAGGAATGGTTTTAATTTAGTTTTGAAAGATTAATTGATTTAGCTTTGAGTGGATGTCTTAGTTATTCTGTCGTTTAGAATGTGTATATGCTGCTGGATGAAAAGGAAGACGAGAGAAATTTGTTTTGGTAACGCGCGCTATTATTACATTAAAAATGGTCCTACAGCTATGAATGTTTTTATTTCTCATGACGCTGTGGAAGTGGGGAATGTGTTATGCTGTCTGATTGTATCTATTGTATCTAATTTATATCGATGCTTGATGCTTTTGTCTGCCTGCCAAAAAGTACAAAATCTACTGGAAAATACAGAAAGTTTTTCCAAACGAAGAGAGCAGTTTTATGTATTTCACTTAAAAAAAATGGTAGCGAAAGTGTTTTATAAATACCTATGTATGTTTGTGCTGGAAAGTAAATAAAGTATTAGTAATTTGTTTATAGGTATGAATATAGAAGTAAAGAGTTTAGAAGTGTTTGAAAATGTCTACAGAAGATGATCAATGCTGTTTAGTTTACTAACATGTGAATTGGCAGTGAAAGGTATCCCATTTTGTTTAAAGTTCAGCTAAAGTTAAAATAGTATAAATCTATTTAGTTATAACACAGTTGGTATGCTGGATAAATAAGAATAAAGGGTTGTTTAACTGTTGTGAATTAGCCAGAGGAGATTTTAACTCAGATTAAAAATGTGGTTGTTTTCAATTTTTTATAAACTCTTTAGATATATAAATTCTGTCATCACGTTTGTGTTTTTGATTATTATTCATAAGGTAGATGTGAATGGATTATGTATTTAAGAAATTCATTAGTTATTACTGTGCAATGAAATGTTTATGCATTATTTTGTGTTATGGTAATCGTTTACGTACCTGGGTATATATATAAGTTTGGCATTATGATTTTGTGACTTTTTATCTTCTGGGTAAATTTTTGTTTTAAGGATAAATGCGTAGTTGAATTTCACTTTTTGTTGTTGTTGTTTATTTCAATATTCTTATAGCATGATTAGGTTTTCGGTATTACAGTATTACAATTACTATTACGGTGTTTTGTTGTTTTGAGTTATTGTTTTTAGGATAAATGCGTAGTTGAATTGCATTTTTTTTTTTGTTGTTGTTGTTGTTTATTTCAATATTCTTATAGCATGATTAGGTTTTCGGTATTACAATTCAAGTATTAATTTTTTAGGTAATAATAAAAAAAGCATAAAGAAATGAAACTCATGGTTTTAATCATGACGTTGATGGTTTTGGGAAGAACAGACTATATATCGTTTCAAAAATTCATTAATGGTTGCTGTATAATGTAACTTCCGCACGAAAGAAACACAGTTGGAAGGTATCAATTTGTTTTCAATTCACATTTTGTAATGTTATTCAATGTTTGGTTTCGTATGTCTGGGTAAACAGTTCTGTGTTATATATTGCCATTTTTTTTACATTAAAGTTACTTCTCTTCTGCGTATAAATATATTATTCTGAGCCATGTTGCTATTTGTTTCTGTTTTTAATCTTCTGAATGTAATAACAAATTAATGCCTGAAAAGAAACTTTTATATACACGAGTTAAATTCTGTGACACAACGCATACTGAACATGGGTGGCGAGTGACGCGTACGTACCACAGGATGGCAGATTTGACCTAATGTTTTCAAAGTTAAGTTCGGTAAAAAGTTTTTACCCGGGATACTAGTCTTATTATACTAATTCGCGATTGTGTGTCACACTTTTATTTTAGAGAGTGATATATTTGTTTTTTTTTCACGGTCAAATCCTTCTTATTTTTTCCCTTTTCGTCGTAAAACCACGCTAGAGCCGAGAGACACTTTTTTTGATTTTCCGCGATTAGTATATGCTCCTCCGTTTTGTTATTTTGGCTTGCGCAGTGGAAATCAGCCGAAAAACGTCTTTGGAGGAGTGCGAGCAATGCAATTTATTCGTTCGAAATTTGTCAACGATCATTTCGTGAGCAAGAAACTTCGCGAAGAAGACGTGTTTCTTTTTGTATCCGAATATTTTAATTTAAATTTGATTGTTTTAGGCAGCAAATCGACGAAAGAACTGACGAAGAAACACAGGTTTGTATGCACGAAGGTATTGTTATTATTATAAAACGTTTTATTATCGTGTTTATTGCTAAACTTTTACACGGGTTAGTGTTTGTTTACAATGAAAAATCATATTTAGATATACAGAAGAAGTGCAGTGAAGTTTTTAAAATTAGCTGCAGAAAGATCGAACGAACAAAAGGTATTATTATAAAACTGTTATTTTTGATTAATAGAAGAACAAGTTAGTATTTAAATGTATTTAAATGTTTGTTTACGTTTAAGTTATCAATTTATTGTTAAACTTTTATTGTTATTGTATTTTAGATTTTATTTTAGATTAATAAAAGAAACAGGTATAACCACATGCTTAGGTGAGTTTTTAAACAGATGTTGTTTTTTATATATAGGTTTTTTCAGAGGAAACGAAACGAAGAACGAGATGAAGAAAGTCTATTTTTATTTTACGAGCTGTTTACGTATTTATTTTTATAGTTATCAAATAGTTATGGGAGTGCAGCAGTAGAGTAGTGTAGATGAAGTTGAAGTTGTTTAAAAATGGCTGCAGAAAGGATGCTGTTATTTACATTGGTGAAGAAAATGGTTTTACTTCTTTTTTCGGAGAGAAATTGTTTGGAAAAGATATAAAGTAATATACGTAAGTACATGAGTCAAACGGATTTAGTAAATACAGCGTTAAAGAGAGTAAAAACAGAGTTAAAACGATCAAATCATTAAGATGCATGTCCCTCGAGCAGTTAATGATTTGTTTTGGTAACGAAGTTGCTGTTCCTTATTTTATTTAATTCAAAATGGCTCCACAGTTATGAAGTTACGAAGAAAGCATTTTTATGACTTTCACTGTATAAAAATGGTATTGGAATTTCAGTAGAAAGCAAAGAGAAAGTGTATCTCTACAATAGGAAAGTATGCTGGAAAGTTAATCGAGTGTTATTAATTTGTTTACAGGTATGAAATACAGAAAGTAAAAGAGTTTAGAAGTGTTTGATAATGGCTACAGAACATGATCAATATTGTTTACTATCATGATGATGTGAATTGGTATTGAAAGGTAAAGTTAAAATAGTATCTATTTAGTTAAACACTGTTAGTATTAGTGGATACATAAAGGATAAGAGGGATGTTTACTGTTGTGTTTTGAATTTTCCAGTGCAGAGAGGAGCTTTGAACTGGAAATAAAAAATGGCTCCACGAATGTTTTCATATGTTAAAAATTTTTCAGCTATACTAATTCTGTCATTACGTTTGTGTTTTTAATTATTATTTTTAAGGTTAATACATTTTCAAAGTTTCTTTTACTTTGTTTTGTTTTTCTTTAGATTTCGTCATAGCATGATTAGGTTTTTTGTATATGTTTTTTTAATGTTTTGATCTGTTAAAATAGAAATGAAGCACATGATGGGTTATAATGTCGAGAGGGTTACTTAAGATTTACTTACTTAATGACTGTGCAATCTTCCAAAAAATAAGTGTTGTTGGCTGTATTTTTCTTAAGTTTATATTTTATCGCGTTTATGCATATTTTGTGTTATGGTAATCGTTTGCGTACTATGCCTAGGTATATAACTTTGAATTTATGATTTTATTTGTGACTTTTTATCTTTTGTGTAAATTTTTCTTCTTAGTTATTGTTTTAGGATAAATACGTACTTGAATTTCCTTTTTTTTTTTTTTTGTTTCTTTTTTTTTTTCGGTATTACAATTGAAACATTATTCTTTTAGGCAATAATAAAAAAAGCATAAAGAAATGAAACTCATGGTTTTAATCATGATGTTGATGGTTTTGGAAGAACTAACTATATCATTTCAAAATTCATTAATGGTTGCAGTCCAGAAGTAACTTTTGAACAAAAGAAAAAGTTGGAAGGTATCATTTTTGTAATGTTATTCAATGTTTGGTTTTGTATGTCTTAGTAAACGGTTCTGTGTTATATATTGCATATTTTTACATCAAAGTTACTTCTCTTCTGCGTATGAATATATATTCTGAGCCATGTTGCTATTTGTTTCTGTTTTAAATTTTCTGAATGTAAGAAATGAATCAAAAAATTAATGCCTGAAAAGAAACTTTTGCAAGAGTTAAATTCTGCGACACAACGCATACAGAACATGGGTGGCGAGCGACGCCTCCTGGGATGTTTTTGAGTTGCGATTCTATGATTTATTTTTTCGTCACAGGGTACGTACACGGGAATGGTGGATTTGACCTAATGTTTTCGAAGTTAAGTTCGGTAAAAAGTTTTTACCCGGGATACTAGTCTATATAATAATCGCGTTGTGTGTCACACTTTTATTTTAGAGAGTGATATATTTTTTAATTTACGGTCATCGTCCTCTTATGTGCGCGTAAAACCACGTAGAGGTGAGAGACACTTTTTTCACGATCATTCCAAAAGCACGTGGCATCATTTGACGTCAGTTTTTTATGATCACGGGGAATCATTGCATTGCATCCCCAATCGAACGCGACGTTTTTGGGGAAATATCTCAGAACCAATAGGGATAACTGACGTTTTTTGGGGTCAGCGATACGGGTGATGGGGTGACGCATCATTTGGGCCTAAATTTTATTTGGTACTGCGGATATGACGTCATCGAAATCTTTGATCAGCGATATCTCTCTAACGGTTGGTCGTAGCGAAACGATCCCATACATTTTTTTGATCAGTTTTTCGAGCTCTACAACATGGTTACATTTTCGTTTCCAATTCCTAAATTGAAATTTTCATCACGGGGATCGTTCACGGGAAAGGCGATTTGACCCATCCTTTTCGAAGTTAAGTTCGGTAAAAAGTTTTTACCCGGGATACTAGTATTATACTAATTCGCATTGTGTGTCACACTTTTATTTTAGAGAGTGATATATTTAGTTTAATTTACGGTCATCGTCTCTTATGTGCGCGTAAAACCACGTAGAGAGAGACACTTTTTTCACGATCATTCCAAAAGCACGTGGCATCATTTGACGTCAGTTTTTTATGATCACGGGGAATCATTGCATTGCATCCCCAATCGAACGCGACGTTTTTGGGGAAATATCTCAAGAACCAATAGGGATAACTGACGTTTTTGGGGTCAGCGATACGGGTGATGGGTGACGCATCATTTGGGCCTAAATTTTATTTGGTACTGCGGATATGACGTCATCGAAATCTTTGATCAGTGATATCTCCGCAACGGTTGGTCGTAGCGAAACGATCCCATACACTTTTTTGTTCAGCTTTTCGAGCTCCACAACATGGGTACACTTTTGAGTTGCGATTCTATGATTTATTTTTTCGTCACGGGGTACGTACACGGGAATGATTGATTTGACCTAAGGTTTTTCGAAGTTAAGTTCGGTGAAAAGTTTTTACCCGGGATACTAGTCTTATTATACTAATCCTCGTGTGTGCATACCACTTTTAATGTAGTGAGTGTTTGTTTTTTTGTTTTTTAATGGTCAAAATCTGATCAAATTGATCGACGATATCTCTGCAACAGTTGATCGTAGCGAAACGATCCCATACACTTTTTTGATCAGCTTTTCGAGCTCTACAACATGGGAGCACTTTCCAGTCACGATTTTGTGATTTAACTTTTGGTCGCCTATTTTCGACACATCCTTTTCGAAATTAAAGCCGTAAAAAAACTTTTACGCGAGATACTAGTCTACTTATACTAATCCGCGTAGTGTGTAACACATTTCACTTAGAGAGTGTTTTGTTTTTGTTTTTTTAATGGTCAAAATCTTCTTAATCGTGGTCATATAGCGGCAGTTCGACCACGCAAGACACATCCACGATTAGTATAATAGCACGTGGCATTTGACGTCAGATGTTTTTGACAACGGGGAACCATTGCATTGCATCCCCAATCGAACGCGACGTTTTTGGGGAAATATCTCGAGAACCAATAGGGATAGCTGACGTTTTTTAGGGTCCGCGATACGGGTGACCGGGTCACGAAACATTTGGGCTCAAATTTTATTTGGTACTGCGGCTATGACGTCATCAATATCTTTGATCGACGATATTTCTGTAACGGTTGATCGTAGCGAAACGATCCCATACATTTTTTTGCTCAGTTTTTCGAGCTCTATAACATAGGCACGGTCTCTTTTTGAGATTCGGTGATTTAATTTTTCGTCACCTGTTTTCGTCACATTATTTTCGAAATTAAAGCCGTAAAAAACTTTTACGCGAGATACTAGTCTACTTATACTAATTCGCAATGTGTGTAAACACATTTAATTTAGAGAGTGTTTTGTTTCTGTTTTTTTAATGGTCAAAATCTTCTAAATCGTGGTCATATAGCGGCAATTCGCCCACGCAAGACACATTCACGATTAGTATAATAGCACGTGGCATCATTTCACATCAGTTTTTTCATGATCACGAGGAATCATTGCTTTGCATCCCCAATCGAACGCGACGTTTTTGGGGAAATATCTCGAGAACCAATAGGGATAAGTGACGTTTTTTAGGGTCCGCGATATGGGTGACGGGGTGACGCAACATTTGGGCCAAAATTTTATTTGGTACTGCGGATATGACGTCATTAAAATCTTTGATCGACGCTATCTCTGCAATGGTTGGTCGTAACGAAACGATCCATACATTTTTTGCTCAGTTTTTAAAAGCTCTACAACATGGGTACATTTTCCAGTCCGATTCCGTAATTGAAATTTTCTTCACCGGGTACACACACGGAACGCATCGTATTTCTGCAGATTCTTTTCGAAATTAAAGTCGTAAAAAACTTTTACGCGAGATACTAATCTACTTATACTAATCCGCAATCGTGCATACCACTTTTAATTTAGAGAGTGTTTTGTTTTTGTTTTTTTATTGGTCAAAATCTTCTTAATCGTGGTCATATAGCGGCAGTTCGACCACGCAAGACTTGATTTTCCGCGATTAGTATTGCTCCTCCGTTTTGTTATTTTTGGTTTGCGCAGTGGAAATCAGCCGAAAAAACGTCTTTGGAGGAGTGCGAGCAATGCAATGTTAATCGTTCGAAATTTGTCAACGATCATTTCGTGAGCAAGAAACTTCGCGAAGAAGACGTGTTTCTTTTGTATACGAATATTTTAATTTAAATTTGATTGTTTTAGGCAGCAAATCGACGAAAGAACTGACGAAGAAACACAGGTTTGTATGCACGATGGTATTGTTTTATTCGTTTTATTATCGGGTAGCAGGTGTAAGTGAGTTAGTTGTTTGTTTACAATGAAAAATCATATTTAGATATACAGAAGAAGTGCAGTGAAGTTTTTAAAATTAGCTGCAGAAGATCGAACGAACAAAAGGTATTATTATAAAACTTTTTATACAGAAGAAGTGCAGTGAAGTTTTGAAAAATTGGCTGTGCAGAACGATAAGAGTTTTATTGTTTAATATTTTAGATTAATAAAGGAACAGGTTTTAAATGTTTGTTTCCGTTTTAGTTATCAAATATCGCTATACAGAAGAAAGTGCAGTGGAGAATGCAGTTTGATGTTTATTTACACAGTAAGGAATGGTTTTAATTTAGTTTTGGAAGATTAATTGATTTAGCTTTGAGTGGATGTCTCAGTTATTCTGTCGTTTAGTATGTGTATATGCTGCTGGATGAAAAGGAAGCGAGAGAAATTTGTTTTGGTAACGCGCGCTATTATTACATTAAAAATGTTTCTACAGCTATGAATGTTTTTATTTCTCATGACGCTGTGGAAGGGGGAATGTGTTTTGCTTTCTTATTGTATCTATTGTAT